>KE504767.1:85830-105566 GCA_000441515.1 Elaeis oleifera | reverse complement strand
TCGAGGTAGGGATGCAGACCAAACTAGGTACATATCTACCTATTCCCAAGCAAGAAATGCCCACTTCATCAATCTCACCCTCAATCTCAAGGCACAAAACCTGTTTATTCAGACAAATCCATATCTTAATCTAAATTAACCTCAGCACTAACCCTACAACTCCATTCCTCTGATCAGGGAAGTGGATCTCATGTTCTTTACCTTGCCCTTCATGAGTGCCCATAGGTCCAGTGTTCTGCGTCAACTTTGGGGTTGCAAGCTGTAAATACCTCACCAGCCTGTCCTCCAAATAAATGTAGGGTCCTAGTTCCTGGAGCCACCAACTCCAGTAGTTGTCCCACAACTGTAAGACAGGGCCTAGTTTCCTGGGACCCAATTGCTGGTGGTGTATATTGACTATTCTCCTGCACTGTAGCTCTCAGCCCTTTGTGCATGGTCCTTGGTCCACTGTTGCCTCTCTCTCTCTCTCTCTCTCTCTGTCCCAAGAGAAGCATCAAAGTGCTTGACAGTTCCAGAAGAGCTTGTAGCTTGTCTCCAGGCTACTGCTAAGATGATTCCTCACTTAGTGCATCTTTGGTTATTCACCACATTCGCTTATACGAAACAAATCAGATGAGTATCCTAGTTTGGTCAATAGATTTACAACCAATGTCAGTAGCAGTATAAGATATTGGACGTAGGAACCAGTCACTGCAGAGCCATGTAAAACAAACCATAAAAGGACAGTACGCAAGTGATGTTAAACATGATGAGGCATAGACAAATCCATGGACGATATAACGGCGGATGAATAGAGGGCGTCTCATCCACAGTCCAGTGGCCGATTTCACAGCAGAACAATGGATGACAGCTTAATTGGTATTAGTTACTTGGCAGGTTAATATTTATTTTGGATTAATTATGTTTTCGATCTTCTATATCTAGATCTGATTTTTAATAAATTTATAAACTTTAAAAACTTAAATTTGATTACTATTTTTTCTTAACTATTTTAATATAATTCTTTCTCCGTAGTTTCTATTAGCATCAACCAATGGTTATGTAATCAATTACAAACCGCTTAAATAGATGATTACGTGGAAGATTGTTGATGACGTGGTATATGAATGATGATGTAATATAAAAATAAAATATTTATTTAATGATGTGATATATAGCTTATAATGTAGCATAGAGGTGATATGGTATAGGATGATAATGTGATATAACAGATAAAAAATTTATTTGATAATATGATATATGGATGATGACATGATACACACGTGATAAAAAAAAGAAAAAAAGAAAAAAAAAAGAAAGGCTGCGGTTTGATAGTTGTGGCTTGTGGGGTAGTTAACAACCGAAAGACCAATAACATAGGATATGATGGGACAGCCAGAGGTTCAATAATAAGTGGCAATGCTCAATGCAATAGAATATGGTTTGATTTGAGAACAAGATTGAATAGAAAATTTTGTTAAAATCATGAGACCGACGTGGATCACTCTAATCACTACTAATGTCGAGGAGAATAACTAGATTTGATATGAATCAAATTTTTGCTACTGCAACTATCTAAAAATATTATCAGACTTGTTGTGAATTATTTTGGTTATCATGGACATGTAGGAGGATTATCAAACTCGATATAAACCATTTTGGTCATTATGGATAGGGTTAGACAGGATCAAAAAATAAAATTCATCGTATCAGAAAGTCGAATTGCGTGTCAAAATTTAAAAGATCATAATTTGGTCATATAACACTCGATTGAGATGATGCTTTTTTTTTGTTTATTTTTTTTTAAATCAGTTATTTTTTTGGAGATCTAAAACTTTGAGCCAACTTCTTAGATAATTAAATTAGGTCAAAATTTTATCATTTGAGCTCTAAAATTGATTGATCATGTCAAAACTTTTTTTTTCAGAAAAAATTTGATCACTATTATCTTCTAATTCATGAAAATTAGATAAAGCAAGAGTGGGTAAAATTCATATAGAAGATAAATCCATCTCATTTAAATTTAATTTTCTTAATTATTTTATTAATCATATTCATTTTTAGAGAGGTAGTTATGTTCGAACTAAAAGAAGAATCCTACTAAAATTATGTATGGGAGGACATCTTTAATACTATAAATAGGGGTTATATATCTTAGTTTATGAAATGTGGATTAATTAATGAAAGATGGAGAAATCTAAGCCTATTTTATAATTTTTATGTTCTTCTAATTTTTTTTTGATTGATTCGAGTAAAATAGGTTGAGAAAAAGTTTTCTTCTCTCTAATCAAATTACTTCTTGCTCGAACGACCCTAATCCCCAACTGCTCACCAACGGCTAGGGCCCGGCACGGGGATTAGTGTGGTGAGGGAAGATGGTTGAGGAGGCTACCGGCGGTGGCTGGCTCCAAATGATTAGAAATATTATGAGAAAATAAGCGGTGATCTGTGAAATAGGAGAGATTTCCGGTTATTTTTCGAAAGTCTCAGCCGAGGCAGGGCCCTCACATAGGGGTTCAAAGGGGTTGGAGGGTGCTCTCTCATAGAGAGGGCCATCCTATGAAAGAAGGCCGGGCCAAAGCCAGGCCTCATATGATCTAGGCCGGCCAGCCAGTGGACTGGGCCGGGCCTTACATCTGTCCTTTGAATCGGACCTTGCTCCACAGTCAACTCTTTCCCAGGAGGATCAGCGAAGTGCTTACCACTTACCAGCTCCAAGAAAAAAAAAAGAAAACAGAACTGACCTGTTACCAGTTCCAGAAAAGACAGTGGCTTGTCCTCGAGCTACCGCAGAGATGATTCCTCACTGTATCTTAAGCTCTTGGCGACCGTAGATTAACAAATTATACCCCACAAACTCGGATAAAACAACCAGATAAGGACATCAATTTCATAAGATCTAGTGACAATAGTACTTCAATGCAAACACCCACATAAAACAATCCACAGGCACAAGATGTCTGTCTCAACTATTCTTTTACTACAAACACCCATATAAGACAAACCATGTAAAGACACCAAGCAACTAAACAAGATTAGACATAAACAAGCCCATAAATAATCAGATTGGCAGCTGAATGGAGGGGACCTCAACCACCCATAGACTGATAGGACATTCCACCAGAGAGAAAAGGATGACAGCATGTTTAATTTGTTCTTTAGTGAGAATGGCAAGTAATTATTTCGGTCTGTTTGTTGGTGAATATCTTATATGAATTGCTGCTCACCTTTTCTGCATGCATCAGGCCCCTTTCATTATTGTCATATATCTAATATGAGTTTAACAAAATAAATCACTGAATGTATCGCTCGGGTTAGGCAAAGAAGCACCCGCAAACCAAGATTACAGGACAAAACAAATAACTAAAGAAAACCCATTAGATGGATAGAGAAACTAAATGGCAACTTCTACACCAAGGGAAATGCTATTTCATTGATTGTCTCAATTACAAGGCATATCATCAAGTTATTTAGACATATCCACACATTAAGTCTAAATTAACCTCAGCAGTTTTACAGCATGTTAAGTTAGTCTGATCTCAGAAGTGGTGGTCAGGCACCGTACCTCATCCTGAGAGAAGACCTGCAAAGTCTGTGTCTTGGAATCAACTCTTGGCTGGCAAGCAAAAGTTAGCTATTATCCAAATGAAGGTTTGCAGCCCTTGGAACCACCAAACTCAGCCCCTGTCCCATGACTGTAAGGTCGGGCTTGATTCTTGGGACCCACTTGGTGCTGGTTTATGCTGCCATGTCTCATGCCACATAGCTTTCAGGCCTTCATCCTCAGTCCTTGATCCACTGTCAACTCTCTGTTCCCAGAGAAGCAGCAGGCAGCTTGCTAGTTCCAGAAGAGCCATTTTCTTGTCCTTTGGCTCTTTCTGAGATGATTCCTCCATGTAAATAGGAAATTGCAAGTAGTTTATTCGCTAAAACAAATCGAATAAGGGGGCAATTTACTACCATTGAGAGTTGCAAGTAAAAGATATTGGGTATCTTAACAGGTCACTACAAACACACATATCAAACAAAACCATATAAAGACACGAGCTAGGTGACATTAGACAAGAAGATTGGGCATAAACAAACCTGTAAATATTATCAGCTTGGCAGCTAAATAGGAGGGACCTTCATCTGCAGTCCAGTAGCCCAATCCACTAGAGAGCAATGGGTAACAGCTTGGTATTGGTTATTGCTTCATTAATATTGAATTAAAAGTATTATTAAGTTTGTGTTGGTTGGTGAATCTAATTTGGCTTATTGCATGCCAAAACGGTTGTTCAGTATTATCTATGAGAACCCAGATCTGAAAAAAAGTTTCATGAGTCAATATGTACTAGAACATGTTGCTTGCCTTTTGGGAAGCATGACTCATGGTATGATATGATCATGGCTGGTTAGGCGTACAAGTAGTCCTTGCACTCTACAACTTCCGTTCTATAGCTTTTCTCGGGCATCTTCTACTTAATGTTCAACAAGGGGATCTAAGATTCAACATGTATCCAGTGACCGTTTGGTGCCTTAAAAGCATATCTCAGCTAGTTTCTTAATCAAGTTGGCAAGATTGTTTATCTAACAAAAGCCCACTTAAACTTGGTTTTATCTGATCACTATGATATGCAAGAGCTTGCACATCTACCATTTCGAACAATTCCACATGAAAAATTATGAAGTTTTATTTCTTACTTGATTTTCATGAAATTCTGATCCTAATCATTTAATCTTCACCTTTTGCAGATCGCATCACACCTTCATTCTTTGCAACCATATATCCAACATAGGTTCAGCAACATATATTATAGAATATATTGCTCACATTAGTAAGCATGAGGATAGAACTAAATACAAACTTCTGAATAAAGGAAATATGCAACCTATTAGATTCCACAAAGGAGTTAATTAAACAAAGCCTGCTTGTTAAGTTAAACCATCACACAGCGAAGGAAGTCATCTACAGAGATCTCCCTAGTAATCACTGTAAACAACAACAAAACAAGGGAGGATGGCTTTAGGATCAAATACAAAGAGCTCGTCCAAATTTGAGTAAATTCCTGCCTGATTGGCGACTGAATCGCATTCCTCCAAAGCATCTTGGCTCTTCTTCACTCTCCCTGCAATCACTCTGCAAACCAACATAGCCCTTTTTGCATCATCTGATGCAATCCGAGCCATATCATGCGCCCTGCCACTGGTAGCCATAGTTTGGATCTTTCCAAGACTGTCTATCTTAAACCCATTTCTTATGATGCTGCACACATTGCATTGTGGAACTGATTGGCACAAGTTGGTGGAGCCGTTGAGGCCGAGAGAGCATGCAAAGGTGGTGCAGTGGAATCTCAGGAGTTCATTGCCATCAGCAATGCACCTTGGGTGCTTTTTGCGACCTTGTTAGCTCTACTCTTTATGGAGTCTCTGTAGTTTTCGAATTCAGCTATGGTCTTCTGGGTGTTGTGGACCTTTAGGATCCTGTCTATCTTGCACATTGGAGGTTCTTTCTTGAGCCAACTTGATTGAAATATTATGTCTACTATGTTTCGGCTTGTGTCATCTGGACCTAGTTCTGATACTGAATAGAGAAAGGAACAATTAACAGAGAGATTAGATATTGAACTTGTTTCTTCAATAGCCATGACTAACAGGGAAAAGCTTATATCACTAATAAAAGCTGAAACATCTGCAATGCTAGCTTATTGGTCAGTACTTGGCTTGAGTGAGATAATTGGAGAGACAATGCTGCATCAGTGACATGATATAGGATCTTTGAGATGCCAAGGAATATGCAATAAAATGAAGTTCTCTGTGTACATGATTAGAATGCCAGCGGTTGATGAACTAAATATAAGGAATACGAGTGGGTTCAGGTTGAGGATTTATCAATGCAACAGATAGGATAAAGTGGTTGCCGGAGTGATTGGATTTGTATCATAACACCTTACGTTTGGAACAGAAGGCAGCATTTTTCTCACCAAAAATGGAAGCAAATGCATGGAAATCATGTCCTTGAATTTTAACCGAATCATATCCCCTAGAGAATGCATATAAGAAATAAGGTGGTCTACTATATAAAGTTATTGTTCTTTTCTTAAAAAAGATTTGGATCTCCAGCACTTCTGTTTGCCTCTGGAAAAAATACAACCAGTTAATCCCACTACAATTCACTATTTCTTGTTCTCATTTATTTTGCAGTCATAAGCACCTAAACTACATCAGTTCGCAAGAATGTCAGAACTAAAGATTGGCATCAAAGTAAAGGAGATTGGAAGGAAAGAATGGGATGAAGAAGAAGACGCAGAAAAGGAAAGAGAAAGAAGAGTTACCTGCATGCCTAACTGCCTGGTGAAGCTCCAAACTCTCTGGTTTCATAAAAATCTCCCACAGTCAGGGCAAGGACAGATAGAAGAATGAGCCCTTGACACCCCATTAGTAGGATCAAGTGACACATGACACTCATAGCAACCAGAAAACCTTCTCAGATGCTTTCCTCTGAAAGACCCACCAAGAGAAGAAGAGGATGAAGATAATGATGATGATGATGATGACGAAGTGGCAGTTATAGAAGCAGAAGAATTAAAGAAGAACAGGAGGTGGAAACAGCTCTGTTGGTCTCATTAGAAGGAGTTTTAAAGGATCTGCTAGAAGCCATTTTCTTGCAGACCTCAGGGGAAGTTGTTCTGGCCTTATGACACTTGAGCTGTCCTTCAAGCTACAGAGAGAACCAGAGCACACAATCCTCTTGCACTTCCTCTTGTTCCCTTGCACTACTTGGTAGTCCTTGCATGAGAAGAAGCTTCTGAAGGCTCTCAAAGAAGGTGGCTTCTCCACTTTCATATCGGCTTGTTCTTACTCTTATGGCTTCTCTTTAGGGGCTTACTTCTTCTCCTTGCTTCAGCCATTGGAGAAGAGGTTTGAAGAGGGCTCTCCCTTTCCTTAGAATCAGATGGTGTTGATATTTTAGAGATGAGAGGAGGCACCACAGTGATGGGTCTATTCTTTTTATTGGTGAAGCTGCAAAGGAGGTTCCTTTTGTCTGGGGTGAAGGTATGGTTCTGGAGTTTTGAGTTGGTTTACAGAGCTTTTGTGGGTACTTACTTTCATGTTACCTTAACATATCCATTTTTTAATTTATACTCTGCTTGATTAAGGGTAAGCAGAGGGTGATTGCTAAGATCATATGGCCCTAGAAGTAGAGACTAATGGGAAGTAGTGTTTCACCACTAATGAGTCATGAATCATGATATCAGGATATTGATTAACTACATATCTTTTGTGGGCAATGACCTAGTGTGAACTCACCCATAGCACCTTGATACATCTCAGTAATCCAAGTATTGATTAATTAAGAGTTGAAGAATCCAAGACCGGTAGTCCTTGGAGAATGAAAGACTATCAGGACATGCTCCTCTTGGTCCTCTTGGTCATGGTCATGATAGCCCTTTAGCTGCAAAAGCTCAAGTGCTTATTTATCTTAGCAATCAGCATGGGTAGCATAGCCACGGATGAAAGGACCAGGCGCAACTTTTCTCAGAGCAAACTAGTGTAGAGCTACAGCAAATTTCCTGCAGGGGTCCACTCCATTAGGCATCATTGGGCTCACTTGATGCGGGTCTTTCGAGTCATAGTTATCATTCATCAAGCGGTCAAACCAGTCAAACCAGCTTAATGAGCCCCACAGCCTTGCTTGTGGAAAGGCAAAAGAAACGTAAATGGTAAGATTCAAACGGCTAGCTGATTTGAATGGAAAAGAAGGGTAAGCCTGCTCAACAAAAAGTTTCTTAAAAATGCTGGTAAACAGAATCTCTCATTCTCTCTTGCCTCAAATGACATTTGATCATTTAATAAATTAACCTACCTTTTTGTTGTGACATGAAAGATCTTTACGAGCTTCCATATGACACCAAAGTTATCCTCTTTATTTTCAAAAATTGATTTCTTTTAACCTTTAAGCATTGGTAATTTGATTAGATGGTATTGCCTTCATAGAGCTTGAGGATTAAAGAAAAAGAAAAGATGAATAATGGAGGGATTTACTTAGGGGCTGCAACATAAGCGGCCGTAATGGTTTTCTGGGATTATTTTTGGCGCGAAACTGGGAACGGTACTGCCCCGGCCGCCAGCCGTAGCTTTGCTGAAAGAATTAGGTTATCGTCGCCACAGACGAGCATGTTGACCCAACCAACCATCATTCACTTTGTGGTGAACGGTAAGCCTCGGTAGATCTAAAAGAAGGGAAAAAAATAAAAAACAAACATAGAAAATATATAATAAAAAAACATGTGATGCTTGTTACTGAGAGGAATATATACTATATATATATATATATATATATATATATAACATGCGATGCTTGTTCTGGGAGGAATGTCTTGCACGTGAGAAGGGCTGCAACCACGTGACAAGGCCCGTGTAATATGGGAGGATGCCCCCAAGGCACGAGGACATCAACCAACGTTGTGGACTTGGATTTGCCAGTAGTCATGGAGATTGATTCCACCACATCTTTGCGATATTATATTTGGATATGATTTACTTGGCTTCTTTTTTCCTTCTCTGAAGACTTTTCTTTATTTCTTTATGCAGCAGAAATTTTTTTCAGCAGGTCTTCAATGGGTTACAAACAAATTGCTGGTGAACAAGAAACACTACAAATTGACAGTATCTTATAGTTCACTTGAGTCTGGAATAACTAAAACAACTCAGGAAACAGATTAAAACACAAGGATGAAGAAATGACAGGTACTTGGGAGAATCATCATATTTACATGAAAGACTTCGGTAGGGCCAGCAAGCTGAGCTTTACAGTTGTGCTGATATAAAAATGGCACGGCGGTGGCAATTTGGCAAAGCCATGAATATGGAGTAGTGATCAAGGTAAAGATAATAAGTCCAAGGATAACAACTGGCTTTCTACTGTACTAGCCAACCTCATGGTTGAGGTAGGTTGGCAAGAATGTTGAATTGATCAGATCTTGGTGACAGGTGCAGTCTGGTGAAGGGTAGGCATAGATTGATTGTTTGCTCTTACGAATGTCATGCCCTTTCGGTTGCTCTCACGAAGCATTGTTTCCATTTCTTCTTTGAAAACCTTCCAACTGTAAACAGTGAAAAATATTGTTAATCTTCATAACAAGAGAAAGCCAGCATGGAATTTCTAAGACGAGTATCAGAAGACATTAAATTTACAGCATAGCTAGAAGTAACAATATGAATGAATGGATGCATAGACGGCTCTCTTTTAAAATGCTTGTTATCTTTGTACTTCGACATCTCTCGAGGATCCAGAGGTTTCTAATATATGATTGACCGAGTCAGATAAGGGAGACAAGGCAATACCTAATGCTTGTATCATGCAGCAACACAGCTAATTTTGTTGTCAGGTTTGATGGTCTTAGCATGGCCACTGTAGAGAAATCGCCGATGACCCATCATAAAGTGGGGAAAATTGCCACCTTGGGTGGTAACAAACACTTCACTGTACAGGCAAACAACATAATCCAAAGCAGCCAACCTTGAGGAATAGCCCTGTAGGAAACCACCGTTACTTCACTAGGAAACCAAATACTAAAGCAAAAGTTTTGGAGAAACAAAGAAAACAAGAATCATGCAGCCTGGCTGCAGAGTTGTCACAGGAATACCTGGAATGGAGCAAGCTCTTCTGGAGTGGTAAGAGATTCTTTGGTCTGAAGAAGGGGAAAGAGCTGCAATAAAGGTGCTAAATTTCTATCTGCATTGTATATTTTCCCTGATGCCAAATAGACTGGAGTGTTGTTATTAAAGCCCATACCCCTCAACATCATTCCCACCTATGCTGACAAGGGCAAAGTAAATGGAATGAAAGGACTTCATACTACAATGTAGTCAAGAAAAGATTCCGAAATATAATCAGTTTAAGGGGTAAGTTGAAAAATATGGAGCACTACATAATTAAAAGCCCAAATGTGATGAATACTTGACATTGCTATAACAGCCTTTTGAGTTACCTCTAAGGGAGTCAGAGGGCACTTTCCATTCATACGTTTTAGGCCAGGACTTAAACAACGGCCTCTGTGGTTAAATTTTCCCTCCACCCTCTTTGACGGGCAGAATCCATTTCAAACTTCTCAGTCATCCCCCACCATATACACAGCAGGAGAAGGCCACCATATCCTATCATTGGAAGTAAAGAAAACAAATTAAATGTACAATTAGTAGATTCAGAAACATAACAATTTCATGGAGTCTACCACCGGTACCTCCTCAAAACGGAGATGGACTGCCACATACTTCCCACCATTATTTGAGCTTTTCTCAACCATACGATCAACTAATTTCTTTGCAATTGTGACTATGGGAACAGAAAATCTCAGTGCTTTGTAATTAGCTAAACATCTAAGTGATTGGATATCTGGAGGAATTTCTATTGCCAGTCTATTTGCAAAGGGGCTTATGCGAATAACCCTGCAAAATACATGCTAAACATTTGAGTAATAATACAACAAAATGTAGACAATTTTTAGTAGTATCCTGAAGATGTACACTATAGAGCACCACGAGACCTAGCAAAAACATGTTTTATGCTATCTGTATTAGGTAAATTTCAGTTTATGTTTTGTGCTGACAGATTCTTCAATCATAGTAACTAACAAGTGAGCATGCATATCCTGATAAGATAAACTTGGCTCCATGCATTTATATTATCACAGGAGTGAGCAAGCCTGCATATTAATATAGATATGATTTCTCTTAAGATCTGTTCAACTCCATTTTCTTAATTTATGTAATTAATGCCGGTTGGATGTTTTGGTTAAGGATTTTATCTGTGTTTACCACAGGTACCTTTTTCAGACAAATGTAAACATCAACGATTGACATTCTGAATGCCATCAAGGGAAGCTACTTAATTCCCTACCCTACGATCAACCTCCAAACCAATTCCACAAACAAGTATTTCTAGATTAGGCAGATGAGCTACTAATGGAGTGCATTTCTCCTTAGAGCTCTGTGTCTTCTTCACTGATTTTATTTCTGTCTTATTTTCTTCTTTTCTGAAAGTAAAGAGGGTCTCAGAAAGAGTCATGATTGAATTTTCTTAGTGTATAGGCAATTTAACACCATTTATCAAACATGGACCTGGAGATGCCAACAACTGACAAAATATGTGTCATTGCCCGAGTCTTCTCTGCCATGCTCACCCACTTTGGAATCTCACCCTAATTTGCTCTCACACTCACTGCCCCCTTGCTTCTCTCTGTCTTCATGCACTTGCTCCTGATTCAGGTAACTAGCATCTAACATTTGGATGTTAAAGGCTGTAATACCAGAATCAGTGATGATTATTTGTTGATTATGATCTCTGTTAAGCACTCAAAAAAATACTAAAAGAAAAGAAAGAAACTGCTGACCACTCAGTTCCGGTGACAATCAACGAGTCAAGCAATTGAGTTTCAGTTATAGAGAAAAGAGACATACAAAGTCACATAAGGACTTGCACTTATTTCCTATTGTAAAGATATTGTCATTATGATTTCTATTTAATTGCTGCCTGCAAGCAAACTAAAGTTTGAAAGTTTGGGTTGTTTGTCATCTCCAAATTACTAAGGACTTCTTTTGACCAGAAACAATTTTATTTCCCGAAGTTCTTTAAGAATTCCAAAGGATTCAGATTGGATCTGCTAAAGCCAGAAAATGATAGGATCTACTTAAGATCATATATAAATAATCCTGCAGTTCCCAACCAATTGTCAGTAATTGGGACCACGAGTAATAAATAACTAAAGCACATACCCATGCTCACGCAATACAGGGGATGCTTCGGTCAAGTAATAACTAACTGGTGCCCGAGCTTTAACTTTCAAGTTTGGAATGTTGCTAATGTTGTAGCCAAATCTTTCCATTACTGTCTCAGGAAGTCTTCTGATCACCCGCACATGGCTGTCAAGAGAGCTTATGAAATGATCTTCATCATATATATCTCCAAATTTACTGCAAGGAGGATGAAAACAGAATGGTGTATTATGTCACTAGACAAGCTAGATTTCTATCTTCAAAACTTACCATTTAATGCTGTTAAATACTATGTATGCTGAAGCCAAGCAGAATCATGACATCCCAAAGACAGATAAATAGAAATATAAACTGCAGTTGCAGATGCAAAACAATTTGTCAACAATTTTAATGGGAATTAATCCAAGGCATATTGGCTGAAGGATCTCATTACCAGGAGATTATTCTTAATTGAGAGAATGCAAGCAAAGAGACTTGTCATTGATCTCACCACAGGATGATTGACTGCAAACAACTACTAATTTTATCAGTTCCCAGCATGAGATTTGATCATAGAATTAATTGAATTAGGTGAGTTCATTTATAAAATGAATCACGGATTAAGTAGTCACAGCTTGCACCTGAAATATTTTGTTCATAGAATTTATAATTTATTATGTAATTAAGCTTCAGCACAATCTGTAGTTGTTAAGAAGTTTCATAATTTAAAGATATCTCTGTACACCTAGCCATGTCTGCAAGATCTCTTCCTACAGTATAACAGGGGAAAAGCCCTCTCCTTTTACTCATCTAAATTTAGATTCAGAGGTTTGGCAAATCAGTAAGCAAAAGCTAGAGGCACAAATGTAATCCTATCCATCAACACTTGATATAGTCTAAATTACCAGGAATGGGGGAAAAAAGGTTCACCCATAATCTTATCATTCATGTTCTCATGCCAAATTTTTCCTTCTTTTTCATCATAATAAGCTGTCTAGAACCTCCCATCATGAAGAACACCACATCTATGAGCACATGAGAGAATGTATCCCATCATGAAGAACACAACATCTATGAGCACATGAGAGAATGTATTGCTTACCTTGGATCCATCCACATATTGTGAAAATGAAATTGTGGAATGACAAGGATTGCATTAAGAAGACCAGCTAGAGCCACTGCATTACAGATCTGCCAACATAACATTTGAAATTCTAAAAAATAAGTCAAACAAGAGCACAGCAGATACAGATTTTGCATGTCAGCATAGCATGGCATAGTGACATGAAATGCTCGTAAAGAAAGGATAGATAAATATCCAATAAAATCAAATTGAGTGCTTAAACTTCTTCCAGCATGTGTATGCCGTCAAAATGTACAATGTCAAAGGTATAATGGAGGAACCTGCAATTTGGTGTGGCTCACTATAGTCATGCAAGTTAAAGGTTGATTAGAGTGACCATTAAATTTGCTTGATATGTTGTATAAGCAATTCCTAGAGGGATGTGGTGATCTTTAGAATGACTGAGATCAGAAACCTTGGAGGCTGAAATTGGATATCAACCTTTAGGTGAATTACAGGACTCTTTAATTTGACCAAGTACTTGCTTGAAAATTCAGCATAATTAGAAATTTGAAATGCACCATTTGGCAGTCAACTTTCACATTGCTTGCCCACCTTCAAATTAATAAGATTTTTCTTTTCCAATTTTTGCTTTTGCAAGCCATATGTCATCTTCTGAAGTGGAGAGATTGGGGAAGTAAGCCAGTCTTCATATATCCAAATGCAGCATTACATGTTACAATGATGATTCTACTCATGAGGACCGCCGTAGATGAATAGAAGGTTGTCTGGATGACAATTACTACCAGAAGATATGATGTGTGTATGCTTCCTCCTACCACAGGTACATTTGTCAAGCAGTGAACCAAGCTGATAGGTGTTTCCTCAGTTTCATCTACTCCACTTAGATGTCCCATCTCAACCAAGTTACATGGCTCTTGAATCCATTACTTTCAATTAAAGTTAATGCAGTCGTTATCAAAATGCCATAACTAATCTAGTCTACTCACACACAAGCAGAACATACTTTTGCAAGAAGACTGAAATTTTTACAAGTGTGGCACATACACAAAAGAAATTGTTTAAATGTGAACATGACTGCAAAAATCAGCAAGGGTTTAGTATTTCAGTTAATAATTTAAACATAAAAGTGGAAGCTATATCTTTAATTCCCTATAAGTATTCTATGCTACTCCTCCCTGTTTTTAGGCAATATTTCTATCCAGTGTCAAAAGTATAACCTCTCATCTTCTCCACTCTCGAATATATCCTTTTCAATAGCTAAGAGTTTAGGATAGCAAAGCATGATGGAACTATCAGCAGAAGTACATGCTTCATTCTCAATCAAATTTGCAAGAATAAAAAAGGCAAATGACTAATCTTAGTATCGAACAAACAAGCCAATCATGAGATGTTGAAACTTGATTATTTGTGCTGAGCTGTTTCTTGTATTGAGGATAGATTATCATACTGATGAACGTTGTTGATTCAGACCACCATTAGCATCAACAATCAGGTAACCGCTTGGAGCCGGAGACCCTGAAGGTTAACAAGGAAGAAATGATTGCTGATCTATAGAACTTTCAAGACCATATTGAATGCCAAAAAGCAATTATGTAATTGACTTGATAACATGAGTTTTCTGCTATTTTTTTAAAAAGGGGTTTTCGTAACATTCTCTACGAGAAATGTCTTAGTTTATTTATTTATTTTCTTTTCATTTTTTGTGCACTGCTTGTATCTTCTTTCATTTATTAATGAAATATGAGGTGGCTTCCCACTGTTTTGCTCAAAAAAGAAGAATAAGTTGTCCTCCATGAGCTATGCATTGCAGAAATTCCTCATAAACAAAGGGAGAAAAAGATAGACATCTAGAATTTAAGATAGAAAGGTAAAGAAAATGACTTAATACTTCAACAAATCTGCAACACTTGTAAACCAGCTGTAAGTTACTCATTACCAAGAGCAAAACAATATATACAACAGACCTTTTGGCCTTATTCAAATGCAATTCTATGAGGGCAGATCTAGTTCTTTTCTCTTTTTTTCTTTTTTGAGCAATATGGTGGTAATGTACCATTACTAAGGTTTGAAAACTGGACCTCTTCAAGGGCAAGCACATAGAATAGGGGTGCCAGCCAGCTGAGCTAATAGTTATTGGTAAAAAAGGTAATTTATCGATTAATTTTATCGGACACATTTTTACATTTTATTTGGTAAGTGTCAAGATTATCACAGAATACTGATATGTTTAAGACATCTTTGGATGAAGTTCAACTCCTTATGAATATTCAAAAAAATCATGCATTCGAACTGTCAACAATGGCACCTGAAAACTCATGAAATGTCAATGTCTGAAGGGATAACTAATATTGCGAAATTGAGGATAATCCTAAATGTCAGCATAGGAAACGGAAGAGCAGATTTCCTTATTAGAAGGATTAATCATCATCCAATAGATCATTAGTGTCATGCCAAAGCCCAGGATGGCCCCTGACTGGCCCATTAACTTTAAGCTGCACCTGGCTTGTTGCCTGAGAGAGTAAAACCAGAGACAGAAAAATGCAGGTCAAAACAAGAATCATGCTGATGACATATGCAGGGATTTCTAAGAATCATGTTTATAATTTATGCAGGGATTGCTTGGTCTGAATCAGTCTCAATCAAACAGATCAAATTTTAAACATCTTGCTTGACCTTAGATGAAATGTGACTACCTTTATTTACCCAATAACTAAACTGAGAGTGGAGTGAATCATGGTCAACAACATATATCACTTCATTAAGTTCTATCAAAATTATGTTCAATCTTAGGATATATGATACCCAAACCTCTCAATTAGTGGTTTCACCAATTACACCAAATACCAGCTAGGCACAAAATTATCCATTGGCACCTTCATCTAACCGCATCTAATATTAAATCCAAACAACATACCAATGAAATACTATGAATTTGTCCATCAAATTGGAACTTTTCAACAACAATAGACTTAAAAATTCTACCAATAGCCAGGTTTAATTCTACAACATACTAGTCAATTACATGTAACATCACCCAAAGTATACAAAATGTAGAACAGAGTAACTCTTGCTGATTCACAAAGGATATGAGAAATAAAAAAAGTGTTTCATCAGAACAAGATATACCAGAATGCTCAATTGAACTATTTGTGCAAGGTATCCACTGCTTCAATCTCTTCCCATATTTCCATACTGCATTTAACTATAAAGTAAACAGCACATAATCTGAGACAACTAGAACATAGATGAGTACTAATGGCTAAACTAACAATTCAATCCAAATAATTGCATCCAAGGATAAACAAGTTATGAGAAGTCAACGATACACAGAATAAAAGATGAAGAGAATGTTTGCAGTTCTAATGCTTAAGTATTTGAATATGTTCAAAGCAAATCTGTCCACAAACTGCATCTAAATTTCTGCCTCATTATAAATGGTGATGAGAAAATAAACATTCTTCCACATGGTCTTCACTATATCAAAGGTCAATGTTGCTATAAATGCAAATAAGCATGATAGTTGTTGCGGGACGGGCATCAGGGGCATCGAGCCCGAAAGTCCCATACCGGAAATCAACAAGAGAGTGTACTGCTTATATACCGCTGGCTCCCCTTGCCCACGTGAGGCGCCTTTTGCCCTCTCGTGGGGGCAGAGGGACAAAACCGTGACTCCGGGGGTTATAGGGTACCTGTTGCGGGCCGCCCTGGGGGAAGCGGACAATACTTCGCGTGTCGGTGGAGGGGGAAGGTCGGTGGGTATGTGGCAGTCACACCTCAACAATAGTTTTATTCATCCTGCTACATTTGCACATGTAATGACACCAATGTCTAACATGAGCATCAGGTGAAAGCTAAATAAGAAACATGCAAGGGTTGTTCATGAGCAAAAAATGATAAACAACTCATAATAATTTAACATTGACCTCTCACACCCATCCACATCACGCAGGACTCACATAAACCCCTTGAATTCTGCCTACAAAGTATTACAATATGAATGTTTCTGCAGCAAATCATATTCATATTTAAAGTGAACTAAACCAGGATTATCTGTATCTAATACCAGCAATCCCATGATCATATTCCTTCTACATTGTAGACATTGATGAACATCAGCATGGTCATGCCAAAAGAATATGATATCTACAAACTAACACCAGCTATTATTCGAGCAAATTTCTCTACATTAGTTATCTGTCAATCATGTGTCACAACTTGCTGTCGAATCAGTATATGAATAAATTCAGTAAGTACAAACATCATCTATTGGACAATGCAAGGCTGTGAATAATGATATGGAACTGATCAAGATTTTAAACGAATAATAGGAAGATGCTAAAAGAAACCAAAATTATAGTTAATTGTGTAAAAGACGAGGTGTCCTTGTGATGAAAACTTCCAAAAAAAAAAGATTTTTTTTTTCTTTATTTCAGTTTAAAGCACACTATTCAACAGCATGACTATATGGTTTTGTTCCAATTTCCGTCTGATAAGAAGCAAAATCATTGATGAAAACTAGGACAAAATGGCTTCTCAAACTATCAGGCGAACATTTTTCCCATGATTATCATCCAAGGTGCAATTTTTAGGAGTTAAAATCATGTGATTTGCATGTAAACATTCTCCAAAGAAAAGAAAGCCCAGAAAAAAAGAAATCAAAATTTGAAGGACACCGGTACAGCAAACGAACATCAGCACCTAAAAAATAGTCGACGTAAATGATCAGAAACATAAAAGGGAAAGATCAAAAAGACTCATACATCAACTCCAGAGGAGTTATCCAACTGCATTTCGGGCCAGAGCTTCTTGAAGAGCTCCGGGCTGCGGTACACCGAACCAGGGGCCGCCGGCGGGTGCATCAACATGGAAACACTTCCCGCGCACAGGAGAAATCCAACAACGTAGAGCATTAACACCACGAAGAAGACCGGAATCCGGAGCCGGCAAAGGAGTTCGACGGCGGCCGAGCTGTCGGAAGAATCATCCCGTGCCTTGGACTTGACGGCACGGCGGCAATGTGGGCCCGTAAGGGCACGCTAGATGTTTGGCCTTCATAATGGTGGTCTGGGCCACGACAGGGATCAAAAAGTTTGCTTTCTTGGGGAGGTGGTAGAGAACGGGAGATGGTATGGCTATTTTGAAGAGATATAGAGATGGCTTTGCTTGGTGTTCTTCATGAAAGCTCCTCTGAAACAATGGAGGAGGAACAGAGAGAGAGAGAGAGAGGGGAGGGAGAGGACTAAAATGACAGACTTGTGGGGCCTCAGCTTTGAATCTTTGCAGTTTTGAAGCTGCTGTGATCTTTTCCTTGGACCTGCCCTCCAGTTTCATATAAACAGCATATAAAATATTTTTTCGCAAAGTTCTGGGCATGATGGATAATGGAATGGAAAGTTTGATCGTCAAATGAGGAGACTATTAACTATTAAGATAATGATGGGCAGATGGGGAAGTAGGATAACGTAAATGATGGCATGAGATTTAATTTTGGCTTTTGTGGGCTGGAGGATGGAAATTAATGCTAAAATTTATTCCGAAAGTTTGCTACCTATTATGAATTTGCTCTAGAATGTTAAAATTACCTTCGATGCTTACTGAACTGTAATGAAAAATTTAATTATTTCAGAATAAACATAACCACTACCATTTTATTAGTTGTTAAAGAAAGGGTCATGGGAATTCATATTCCTGTAAATACGGGCACAATTGCAAGGTTTCCTTCAAAGGCCAGCCGGTTACTTACCCAAAAATAAGAATAAAAAAAAGACCAGCCGGTCGTTTTCCTCTCCATATACGTGAGTTTAAGGAAAGAAATTATTTCAAGACTACTATTAGCCTATTACATTCCAACAAGAGCCTCCCCAGAGAGGGTGCAAACCTCATTTAGAAATTGGTGAAAAATACTCAGATACTTTAGATGTTAACCTTGGAGCCAAAATACAACTTTTGCTTTGAATTGTTTCTTAAAATCATAATCTAGAGCTGCTCTCTTTTTGGGTAAGTACATAACTTAGAAATTCTTTGGGAGGATCTTGAACTAGATAATGCATTGTGCTTCTTGCAATAACTCGAGTGGTCATCTTCCACCAAGAGGAATTTGGATCCTACAATAATTTGCTGGTTTATGAGTTATTTTTTGCTTGTCGCGTGCGCTCATACACATAATTTTCCATGAAACCATTTGTATTAACAAAATTATTTTAAAAATTACTACAGCTTTGTTGAGGTGCCCTGACCTCATGGCGAAGGGAGAAAAGACTGCCATCCAAATTAAAGATATTTATCAGGTCTATAGCATAGGCAATATACTATGTTACTATTGAAGGTTCCATGGCCATTTTAAGTCGTCCAACTACCCTTGAAGATGCGTGTCTCGTGCAGATAAAACTCACCCTACCAGCCTATAACTAATAAACTAAAAGCATTGATACGTAGCTTTTCTTATTTTCCTCGGCTCAAGAGTCGGACGCCAAGCCGAGTTCACGAGATGATAGAGCCATGGGTTGTTTAAGTTGGGGCTTCAGTTTGGAGTCCGTTGTTTGCGGATTTCTTCTCGCCATTCTGAACGTAGGACGTGGGACTCAAGGCGGGCCACCATGTCTCTGCACCAAGGCCCCAGCAGAATGATGATGGCCAACGTCCGCTCCTGCAACCGGATTCGACTGGAGAAACAGCCAATTAGGTAGGTAGTCCAATAAGACCGGGTGAAGTAGGAATCGCACGAATGTCCTACTAACCGGCTGCCAGAAGGTAGCATGCAATCTTGTCTGATTAGTGATTACTTCGTATCGCCCATTCTGATATAAATAATCAAAAAAAAAAATCAAACCCGTTCCCTTCTCAATTTTAGTATTGGAGTAACGGATTTTCACCAGATCTCCACGCGATTTCAACGATCATATATATATATATATATATATATATATATATATAT
>KE504767.1:42871-85810 GCA_000441515.1 Elaeis oleifera | reverse complement strand
TATATATATATATATATATATATATATATATATATATATATAAGAATAAAGCGAGTGAAGAATTACTCACCTCCATGTGCAGCCCGTACGGCTAGAAAGAGGCCACAAGAAGCCAGCACGGAAGCGAAAAACCCAGCTTGGAACCAATCATCTATCAGCAATGCGTACCCCTGACCTTCATCGATAACCAGCTAGCAAAATGCAGGGACCGGGAGTAAGGTCATCAAGCTATAGAAATAGGACCCTAGTGGGTCGCTCTTGTCGGGTTCCTAGCAGGACTTTTCTCTGCCTAACCAAAAGAAATGATATGACCGGACCTTCTTGACTCCCTGTACTACTGGTTTAACAAGTTGCAGCAAAAATATCAACGTTTGATCTCCATCAATTAACGCACCATTTGCTGTAAAACAGATCTACCTCATGCATGCACATGATAACCTCTATGGTTTTAAAACATGACGATCATCATAAATAGATACACAGAACATCGATTCAGTCGCACTTATTGGTCAATTACATCAGCACAGCAGAACAGTCCACACATTCTGACACAATGTAAGTGAACGATAAATGCAGTAGTAATTATTTAAATCCTACAAGCCGAGTATACCCACCAATATTTTCTCACATCTGGTGTATAGGAAGAGAATATCTTGATAGCATAAAATATCTAACAGCAATGTGGAGATGCAAACTTTGCTTGCAAAAACGAATAAGATAAGGGCACATTTAGGAGGTTGATGAAGCTCCAACTCTGTCGCGAGGTATGAGACGCAACTCTGAGCCATGTTTAAAATACATTACCTGCATAAGCATAGCAAATCACACAAAACAATTATTAATGGAACGAAAATGCAAATGAATTTCCACTGTAAATCAGGAGACGGACAATAAAATTTACAATTGACGGAGCAATTAAGATCTACAAAATGTTACACATTCTAGATATCAAACTCAAAGAAAGGATTGTTGTCCAAGTGCTCCAACACAGTCGAGATAAATACAATGCTTCAGTCGGGCTACAAAGACAAGGTAACATCCTATTTAGCGGATAATATGCTTACCCATATCCGGGCACTGACAATTTCAACACAACAAATAGAACAGCTTAAATGAAGTAGTTCAACATAGGGGCTACCCAAGTTCAAAAATTGATCTCTTAAAACTTGTGGTCTATTCCATGACAAACTATACTCGCAGCATTAAAGTAATGTAAATGATCTGTCGTGCACTAAATACAAAACCAACTAGACAATTAAAGCTCGATATTTAGCAATATAAAGAATTATTCCCGCAAGCTTTTTGACAAAGCATGTAGCATGCGTTTTTGCATGCATAATGTTATCACAGGCTCATAGAAGCTGATTTGATGTGTTATTTTATATCTGCAGCTAAAATTCATACACATCAAGGTTAGGTCTAAAATATGACATGGAATAAATGATATGAGAAGCAATATTGTCTTATTGACATTGGATCAAACAATAGCATTCTCAAAGAAAAAGCAAACTACTTGATGTCGATGAACATACAATTGGATTAAATCTGTTCTAGGACATATAAAGATGCATTTTACAGAACCATCAAAAACAATGAGTTATGCAAAACACAAAAATCCAAGATGCCAGGAAACAAGAATTTAAGACTTGGAACATTGTTCCTTCCTATCAAGAAAGTAGCTAGGTTTCCATTTAGGAAGAACTTAAGCATTGAATCATTTATAGTGACTGCAATACATTTTGCAAGGTTCTTTAAATAATTTCTCATTTGACATTCTGAAAGACAAATACTGTTTGGCCTATTTTTGGTACAACAACTGAAAGGCTAAAAGTACAGTAAGAATGTAACAAACATCTGAGACCATCCCCAACTTAGAGATTTTGAAATTTTCAACAATCTCAACCTTAAAACATTAACGACCCACTCATATCTTCTAATAACCTAAAATGATGTTTCAAAGATTACATATGATGGATTTCCTCAAAATGCTCTTTTCACAATTAGTGATTTCAAAAATGGATGTCAGTGAAAAAATGTTCTTTACCTACTATAAAGAGTTTATATACTTTAACATGAACAAAATATAGCAAATTGTTCAAGGTCATCTCCAAACAGAAAAAATTGAGAGGAACAGGAAAATGCACAGCTACTATTGCCAGCTTTTGAAGGATTCGCCATTTCAATAAGGCGACTTTGCTGTGGAATTGGCTGATTAATTTTCCGAAAGCACAAGAAAATATAAAAGGTCAATAAGGGGAATCAGAATTTAGCAATTTGTTTGACACCATCTTCAAACTAAAGAGATTTCAGGCTGATAAAAATGCACAGCTACCATTGTGAACATGCATCCAAAGAAATTGACATTTCAAACGAACAACTTTAAACGGCAAATTGGCTCATAAAGAATTCTGAATTATAAGATAAACATAAATAAAAAGAGTAAGGGTTTAAACAAAAATAAATCTCAAACACTTTAAATATATAAGCACTAAAACCTATGAAGCTGCTCCACCACTCTTATTTGAAAAGATATGATCCTGGACTTATTGCAATAATTAAAATCCTAACCATTAAACCATCGTCATTTGCTACAAGAGATGTTATAAATTCACCCTCATCTCCTGCTTAAATCACATTCAGAATTACAGCCAAATAACTCATGACATGCAACATATGAAAATTACTGATTCCTCAGATTAAAAGATAAGTTTAAAGGAATTATCGAACAATATACCCATACCATCAAACATTTTGTTCTTTTGTTCCACAAATTAATAACATACTTGTCTTAAACATAACCATAAAGTTATTGACCTCCTATATACCAGGAAATTATAGCACTTACAAAATGTATGTATTTGGTTTGGGTACAATGGCATGATTACAAGCAAAATAACATGATTATCAGAATTTCTGATGCTACACACATCTAACCAGTTCTGGATTTCCAACCAGACCTACTGCCAGACAAGCTCTTAATCCTAGCAAACAGCAAACAAATTTATCTGTATGAATGCACCCATAGAGAACACCTGAGAGTAACTACTCTGAAGTGTTTCAAACAAAGCCTAACCACTGGAAATATAGAAGGATCTCAGGGTTCCTTTTGCCAAGTAATTATTTGACAGCTGGCAAGGTTGGTAATATTCCTTAATTGATCAGTTCTTGGAGTCAAGAGTGGATTTCAGTTAGTGTTAGCACAAAGGATGCCACTTCAGCAGTCTGATAAACTAACAAAGAATCAAAAATGGCTTAGGCAAGCTAAACTGGAAGTAAGAATGCAGCAATGTTTTTGACCATCTTCAAAGCAGATAGAGGGAAAAACAAAAGGATGCTCAATGAAAAGAAATTAATAATGGATGTTCAGAAGCTTATGAGAACCCTGAAATGATGTTCAGAGAAAGGATATAAAGATTTTTCTTTTTAGACAGATCTTCGATCCATGATTGATTTCAAAGCTTATGTACTCAGACGAGAATTGCAATATAGCAACTTGTTTGAGGCCATCTTCAAACAGACAAAAATTTGAGAGGGACAGAAAGTGGCATAACTATTATTGCCAACATTTACCCAAAGTATTCGCCATTTCAATTTGATGACTTTGCTGTGAAATTGGCTTGTGAATTTTCTAAAATAACAACAAAATTTGGAAACAACATCAGGGGAATCGGAATGTTGCAATTTGTTCGAGGCCATCTTCAAACAAATTTGACAGGGATGGAGAAATGCAAACTGTTCTGGAATTGTAAAACAATTATAGAAAGAGAATAAGGTTTTGTACATCCATTAGTCTCAAGCAACTTTTAGACATAAAAGGTACTAAAACTTATGAACCTTCTCGGTCAAATTAAAGGACATGATTAAAAGAAATTATTAAGCAGAACTTCCCCCTGGAGTTTGCAAATATCAAAACGCTTAACCTAATAATGCCCCAAAGTTGTCAACCTCATAGGGCTGAAATCAGGTCGGATATGGATCAGATATCGACATATTTATATTTATATTTGTTTTATTTGATGAATACATATATGGATATGGATATTAGTCATATATAAAACTTATATCCATATTTGTTTTAAACGGATATGGATAAAAATCGGATATTGAAAGCATGGATGTAAAAATACGAATACAAGTCAGATAATTAAGCTTTATGACCACAAGATCAAAGATATTATTAAGTGGATTAAGTTAATAGAATGTTAATGTAGTTACATATTTCTCTTAAAAGTTCATGAGTGCTATATAAAATTAAATAGGGTTACAAACAAAATCGGATATTTGGATATGAATCAAACAGTTGTCTATTCATATTCACATTCATTTTTCTTTAACGGATATGCATACGAATATGAATATTAGTGGGATTCTGAATTTTTTATTTATATCCGGATATATTCGGATATGAAAATGGATCCGAACAGATATTATCCGATTCACTTTCACCCTTACAACCTCATAATTCCTAGAACTCGAGATAAGATGTTCTAATGGTTTGGTACACATTCACATTTCTAAAGGAAGACGAGAAAGGAACCCTAATAATCAGAGCCTCCGTTACCATGAGCAACTGACAGGAGACTAGAATGCAAGAATTGACCCGAAGAATTAACACCATTAGGCACTCAACAAACTCATTTGCATTGATGATTACTTCCTGAGGGTGAGAAATCCCAAGCAGTTTTAACAATTCTCAACTCAACTAAGCCTTAAACCCAAATTAGTTGGGGTTGGCCGCATGAATCCTTTTCAAACAATAGCTATTGGGAAAAAAAAAAGGGATCACACAGTAGACAGTACCTTAACTAATTAGACATTCAAGGACTGACTGAGGTGCAATGAAGACATGTTCCCTCTAGTTGATTAGCTATTGCAGTCTGAGTGTAGTTAGTGACAGTGCAAAGGACATGATTCCAGTTATCTGCCAAACTTGCATGCAATGAAAATGCTTAGGCAAGCCAAAATGGAAATATATAGCAGCTTCAGCAAAGAGCTAGAAGTTTAGAGATACATTCGAAACCATTTTTGAAATTGCCAACACTGCTAACCTTCAAGTGTTGCAACAATTTTCCCAATGAGAGAAAAGATTTTCATAAACCTAAGACGACCCTAAAAGATCTTCCAAACACAGGATAGAAAATTTCTTAAAATAATAATCAATTCATGTCTGATTTCAAAAATGTATCTCAGATGAAAATCTCTTCCACCTGATATTGCAGAAACATGTACTCTAACAGGAATTAGAATGTAGCAATTTGTTCGAGGCCATCTTCAAACAGATATAATTGAGAGGGACGGAAAATTGCACTATTACTCTTGCCAAGCTTTATCCAAAGTATTTGCCATTTTAGTTTGACAACTTTGCTGTGAAATTGGCTTCTTGATTTGCTAAAATTTAAGAAATATGAAAACAAATAAGGGGAATCAGAATGTAGCAATTTGTTCGAGGCCATCTTCAAATAAAGAGATCTGAGAGGCACAGAGAAATGCACGATTGTTGTTGCCAATAATCATCCAAAGTTCGCCATTTCAATTTGACGACTTTGACCTGCAAATTGGCTTATAAACAGTCATTGGTATGAGATAAATATAACAAAAATAATATTAATCTCTAATAATTTTAGGATATGGCACACAGATTTATGAAACTGCTCAAAAACTCTTATGGCAAAATATCAAAGCTACTTAAATTTTAATTTGTTGTTCATTTTCCAAATCAAAGGACATGAATCGAAAAGGTTTGCCTGACAAGATACCATTGACCTCCTCCTTCGATCCACAAATTTATAAAATACTTGTCTTGACAGAGCCTAAACAAGGTTTTAGATACCAGTGCTGAACCCGTACCTTTTTTTTTCCCACCAAAATGGTATGGTACCGAGACCAACATTACGTACCAAAATGAAAAGCATGACAAGAATGAAAATCATCAATATGCACTGGAAAGATCAGTACAATACTGTCAGTACCACTTGTATGGCAGATACTTACCTGTATGCATGCTTTCAGCATATTGCCATCTAAATCGATCCTAGTTTCACATCAAAAGAGTCTGGTATCAATTGTACAATCCTAGTTTCGTGATTTTCTGAATCCATGGCCCTAAAGTAATTGACTTCACCTATTTATAGACAAAAAAAGGAACTCATAGCACAAACAGAGCATGTCAATCAAAACCAGCTACATCACACAAGCCTAACTAAAGAACTATTATGGATGACTCATATCAGCATCTTTCAACCCTGCAACCTGACCTACTGGGTCATTAACTCTGGTTCCTAAGAACAAAAACAACTTATTACACCATCCGTCACCACCCGAGATGATAATTCCAACTTCAAATGAAAGATTTATTATTCTAGTCCTTTTAACAGTAGAGTTCAGTCAGTGGTCAGTGCAAAGGATATGAGTCAGGGAGACAGCTCAACCCTCATAAATCAAAATAGCTTAGGTAAGTCAAATGGAACAATCCCTTGTACTGAAGATCATGTCAATCAAAACATATATGCATGCTATCATCATGACAGTAAAGCTAAGTATTACTTCAAATCAATGTCAGATATCACACATTTATTTTCCATAACTCAAGAATCAGAAGATCATAACACGCTTGAAAAGAACATTCATGTTATATAATAAAAATAACGCCAAAGATCACAAAGGCGTACCTGCACTTTGCTGTGGGTTAATACCCACGCCATCTGCACAAGATAAACGAAAGAGTATAATATTCAGATACAACTTCGAGAAACTGTTAAAAAAAGAAAAATATAGACAAAATTTTCTCGAACGTAAACAACGGATGCAGGTAGAAAAACCTCATGTTGTTTAATTTAAATCTCTAAAAAGATAACACAGGAGATCAGATGGGCAAATTACAACTCTAAGGAGAACCCAAAAATCCATCAAATTCAACATTCAGTGTGGACATTTTATATCACACTTTCCGCCAAAATCCAATTTTTACAACGGAATCTCATCTGGTCGTGATTATCCAGAGGATTTAAATGTAAAATACCAGAACCAAGAATAGTCCAAGAAAATCCAGGCTAACTCCACACAAAATCATAAAAGAACCCCAAATCCAATTAATCTCACGAGATCACGCTATTATGCGACAAATCAAATTCTTTCTCCTAATGATGACTCTCGAATCAACAGATCCACATCAAGAACACCCGCGGTCAAACCTAAAACGAGACGAAGGATAGATCATACCGTCGGTGATGATGGCGCTGGTCTGAGGAGGGACCTTGAACTCTTCCGCGGCATATTTCAGCACCGCAGTGAAGGGCGCCGCCTCCGGGACACTGAAACTGAGATGAAACCGACGGATTAAACAGTGAAAGAAAACTCCGCGATCGAAGAAATGATCAACGAGAGAGAGAAAAGAGGCTTACACTTTGAAGGGGAGCTTGGGATCGGAGGTGAGCGTGATCTTGAAGGAGACCTTTCCGCCCGCCGCCATCTCGTCCCCGGGAGCACAGAGAAGAGAAGAGGAGAGAGCAAAGTAGGAGAACAGGAATATCGAGGACCGATTGCGTGTTTGGCTCCGTTGGTGGACGGGACGGGGGGTTTCTAATGCTGTGCGCGATGGAGATGGGAGGAATAATGCTGGGCCGGCCGCTTGGACGAAGGGAGCCACAATTTGGCGGTGGCCCAAATAAGGGCGGTATTGAGGGCTATAAATGACGGGCTGGGCCTATAGGGAGCAAGATGGATGAACCCAAGGGCCATATCGGAAGGCAAGGTGTGGGACTCACTCAAGCCATCTCTCACCGACGAAGATCCTTGTTTATAATGTGTCGGAGGTAGAGAAGCTCTCGTTTGCCTCCATTTATATGAGGTTGATATACTAACATTGGTCGGATCTTTATGTCTTGCTTGAGGCCCAATTGGCATGGTAGGAGCCTCAAGAGGATGTAGCATCATTTTTCGGCATCTTAGGATTTTTATATCATCGAATCGTGCAGCCTGGATGCAAGAATTATTATTGTATGGAGAACTAGTTTTGCAAATGTTAATGTAATGCACAATTGTAACATGCAAATTGTAGTGATCATTTTTGAAATAAATAAAATTTATGAAATTTCGTCTGGTATCTATGCCGGTCCTAACTACAAACAGAGGACGGTGTTGTGGGATGTCTCCAAAATGATAGATCATGGATTGCCTTTTCTTGTAGCTAGTGATTTCAATTACATTGATGGACTTAAGAAGAAAAAGGGGTAGGGCCTTCTCGGATATCATTGAATCCAAAGAGTTTTGAGAGTTTATTTTGAGGAAGGAGTTGATTGACTAGTATTTCTTAGGTTTCAGATTCACTTGGTGCAATAATCGCCAAGACAGAGCGAGGGTTTGAGAGCATATCGATAGCGCTCTGGCCATTGGCAACTGGATCTAACAGTTCTCTAGTTATAAGGTTTGCCACCTTTCAAGGATTGCCTCCGACCATTGTTCAGTTTTGCTCTCTACTAACTCAAATTTTCTCATCAGAGCTCATTCCGACTTGAGAAATTTCGATTGTCTTATGCTCATTCATGGGACATTGTGCGGGAGATTTGAAGGTTGCTGGTGCAGGTGATGCCATACATCCAGTCACCGACAGCTTGAATTGATGAGGTGAAGGATCTCAAGGTGGAACTATATAAAAGTTGGGGATATTTTCAAAAGGCGAAGGAGATTGAGTCCTTGATCACTATGTTGTAGAAAGAGAGGACAGGGATAGGGGCCTCTCAATGGATGACCTAAGAAATCTTCGGGCTGGCTTATCTCTTCACTATTATTTATTGAGGTAGCAAGAGGTGCTATGATAGCAGAAATCTAAGATCCAATGACTAAGAGAGAAAGATCAGAATATCAGATTCTTTTATTAGATCACTATCATTAGAAGATAGAGGGACCGGATGCGGAGGTTGAGGAGCACTGGGGACAATGGACTGGCAGTGAGGATAGGGTCAGGTAGAAAATCTTCAGCTTCTTCAGATCGAGGTGGATTGCCAATATTGGAGGCTAGGGATTGCTCCTATGCCCTCCTCTTATTAGCCTGATGTCGAATGAAGAGGACACGGCCTTGATTAGTCCTGTATCTGGAGAGAAGATTCAGGAGGTGGTTTGGGCTTTGGCAGAGGATAAAGTCCTTGGTCCTCATGGATTCCCTCTATTATTCTTTAGGTGTTACTAGGCTATTGATTGTGATGAGGTGTTGGAGGCCATTTAGTTGTTCTTCGCCACTAGATGCATGCCATTGGCTTAGAAGAGGATCTTTGTTGTCTTGCTCTTAAAGAGACAGGATGCATCTAAGTCAAGCCACTTTAGACCTATTAGTCTGTGTACCACTTTGTGCAGGACCTATGCCAAGATTTGGTTAGCAAGATAAAGCCCACTCTTCCTTGGTTGATTGTCCAGTGCCTTTGTCAGAGGGCACAGTATCTCCGATAAATATGCTAATTGCATAGGAGTTTATGCATAATCTTCGTAAAGCTTCAGCCTACAGGTGTCTCATGGCTGTTAAGTTTGATATGGAGTGAGATTACGATCAGGCATGCAAGGACTTTCTTTATCAGGCCCTGGAGAGCTTCACATTTCATAGGAGTTGGATTAGTTGGATTAGAGAGTCTGTGCATGCTCCTTCTTTTGCCATCCTGATCAATGAAACTCTAATAGATTTCTTCCACTGGACTGTCGGTCTTTACCAAGATTGCCCTCTCTCCCTGTATCTTTTATTTTTGTGCTATTATGCTTTCTATAGAATTGCGAGCAGCAATCTTAGGTTGTGCCTTAAAGCCCTATATGCCAGCCCTAGGGTTTTAATTGATCTCACACCTGCTCTTTGCAAATAAATATCTTTAGTGGACTGAGCTGCTGTCCAGAATGAGATAGTCTTCAAGAGGATTTTGGAGGATTACTATGTGGCATCAGGCTAGAAAATGAATTTTCTCAACTCTATAGTTCACTTCGGTCTGAAGATCAGGATTTCTTACAGACAGATGATTCGAAGGTTTTTGGCATCACGAAGTAGATCAGGCCTTACATTACTTAGGGATGCCTATCATCAAGCAGAGGCTTCAGAGGACTGACTATAGGCAGATGGAGGCCACAATTAGGGAGCTCCTAAAGGGTTGGCAGTCCAAAGCTATGTCGATGATGGTCAGGGTCACCTTAGTGAGATCAATGCTTAGTGCTATCCTTGTTTACATGCGATCTCACACTATTATGTCAAAATCTTCTCTTTCGAAGCTCGAGCAGCTTTTCAGAGATTCTCTAGGACTCATACAGTGGCAGTAGAGGTGTACATCTTCTCGTATGGGATGTTGTTTGGCATCTAGCTAGGGAGGGGGCTGGGTATTTATTTTCTCTTGATTCATTAAGAGGGTTTAATTGTTAAGAATGCTGCGAGATTTTTGATTCAATTGGATGACCTATGGAGCATAATAATACTAGCTAGATACAATCAAGGGACTTTGGAGGGAGCTATTGTTAGCGATTGGAGGAGCATCTTTATGCAAAAGGAGATTTGCACCCACCTCTCTGATGTATTGGCTCAGATCAGTTTGGTAGTGGTGATAGTCAAATGATTGATGTTGTTCGGGATCAGTAGGTGGCTGATATTCCACTTGCTCATTAGCCTACCTTCATTAGCTCAGAGGTAGGTAAGACTCTGAGTTTTTGTGATCAGTTCCAGTCAGATGGGAGGAGCTAGAATGAGCAAGCAGTGATCTAGCTTTTTGATTGCCATTTGGTCGAGAGGATCTTATCCCAACCGATTTTCTTACTTGAGGGTCCGAATGTTAAGGTTTGGCATTCATCTAGCACATCGAAGGTGATGGCTAAGGACCTTTATGATCTGTATAGGGGGAGCTAGTTAGAAGATTGAATGCTATCTGGATTTGGAGACTGGGAGCTCATCCAAGATTTTGTCTATTCATGTTGAAGGTTGCATGGAGTTGGCTTTTTACTAGAGCTTTGTTGAGAGTGCAAGGGATGGATATCCCATCTATCTATCCTTGTTGTAGGCTGGAGGATGAGACGATGGAGCATATCATGTTCTATCCGAGGGCTATTCGGATATGACAGTTAGCTAGCCTCCTTTCGATGGCGATGCTTTGGGAGAGGTCAAGCCAGTTTTTTCTAGAGGCCCTTTGGCAGAGTGTGGAGTCCGAGGCTATGAGATCTGTTAACATTAGGCGGCTTATGTTGTTTATCCTATTTGGCTTGTCTAAAACACTGGTCTCTTTGAAGCAAGATGGTTGTCGATGAGGTTTGTGCTGGAGAGGACCTGCTCCCAAGCTGTTGAGATTCTGAAGGTATCATCGTTTGGGCCAACTTTAATGAGGTTGGGTGTCTAGGACTCATCTACTGCTCTTGTAGCACCTTGCAGGATTTTTATTACCTATGAACTCCTATGCCCGACCTTCCTCAAGATCAATTTCGATAGTAGTGTAACTGGTGGTTGTGGTGGTACTGATTTTGTCATTAGGAGCCCTAAATTCAGGTGCATAGCGGCTAGTAGGGTCGGTCTCTGTGGGACTACTGTACCCGCTGTGGAGCTGCAAGCTGTCTGGAGGGTATTCTTTTGTGAGGCTTCATCTTGAGGCTGACCGGTTGGTGGTGGTGAGGGTTTCAACTACGGTGGTCATCTGGATTTGAGGTGGGGAAGAGCTACGACCTCCAACCCACTTGTTTGTGATATCTATTTTGTCAACAGGGTGTGCTGTTGTGGACATTAGGCACATTTATCATGAAGACAAACAGCACCGTCAACTGGATTGTGAGTTATGTTGCTGACCACTCCGAAGGTGGTAGCTGGATTAAGGTATTATTTGTCGGTGCCCTTCCGAGACATTTCTTTTTCTGATTTTCTTAGGTTGTATTCATACTTGCATTGTATGAACACACCAGCTTACTAAAAAAAAAAGGGAGAAAGGAATGGAGCCTCCCCTTTTACAGTGAAATGCACGAGGATAAATATAAGGGGCATCCTAAAGATCTGCCGTCAATCGTCATAGGGTACATCTATCTTCACAACAGAGAAAAATAACTTAAAATGCATATCTAAAAAAATGGACGGTTGTGATCCCATCTAGAGACAAACAAATGTGCTTACTTTTTGTCTTTTGAGAAAATCTCTACCTTTATTATCTTAAATAATATAAATCAATAAATCTTAGGTATTTTTTTTTTTGGATTCTTTAAAAAGCTGAAAGTTTGATATCTTCAAATTCCAAAAATTTAAAATCTTTTCAAATTTTATCATCTTCCATCTCAACTAAAAAAAAATCAAACCTTAGTTCCATCATAGTCGCCCATCTAGTTAACCAATATCTTTGTTTTTGAAACCTTGATCTCCCTTATTACTTATTAGAGATGGTAAAATCTAAACCCAAGAAAGGTATGAAATTTTGGTATCTAGAGAGAAGAGCACATAGCATAGACCTAAGCATGTGAATGATAAATTTAGTTAGAGAATTTGGCTTTCTTCGTTTACTCTACAAATGCAAAAGGCAGCTTGGATGTTGCAATTTAGTCATGCCACAGATAATTATAAGTTGAAGCCACAAAAGTCTAAAACAATTGAAATTTTCCTGGTTGGTTACCTACCATGGTAGTTCCCTGCAACTGGAGATAGTGCTAATGAAAATACAGCATTCAAGCAGTAGTTATCCCGCTTAACTCACTTGCAGATTTGGGCCAAGTCTCTAGGCCGATGAGCTCATCTCAGACTTCAGAGAAGACCATCACAAGATCATCTTTGAGTGTAAATTAGTTCCCACCACTTTGCCATAAACGGCCTATAACCCGGCTCCCCGTTTGATAGACAGGTCTAAGAAAAATGAGCTCATCAACTACAGATGCTACAAACGTAGGGACTTCTAGATCGCTCGACAAAGCCAACAGCCTACTGCAAGTTTTAAGGATTTTATCGTAGGTCTATTTGGAGCAGACCATGGGTTGATCACGGTGTTTGTGATTTGAGTTGATTAAATTTAGATTCTAAGCCAGATAAATATCATGACTAGATTTGATTTGACTTATCCTATTCTTGGTAGTCCATCTCTTGTTCATCTCGTTGATGACATGTTCAGCATTTACTTCTGTGACAAATTTCATTCACATGACTTTTTGATTGATTGTTGCTTTTTTATCGGTTTGATCGGGTGCTCGATAAGGTTATAGATTTTGCAGCCAAAGCATAATATGCAAGCTAGATGGTTATGGTTATAGCCTGCAGAAATTTAGTAGTTGATGGTTTTGGTTGGTTTCATGGTCTTCTGTCAATGACATGGGCACTAGTTGGTTTCGCAGAACTGGTTGGTTTTAGGCAGTGAACTCTGAAGGTTTTGATGTCTTATTTCTCCGTTTCTTTGTTTTGTCCATGGAGACTTTTTCCATTTAGCTGCTCCAAGAGTTTTAGAATTCTGTTCATAGGTTTCTCGGGTCGTTTCTATACTATCATTTAAATGGACACAAGCATGCTAGTATGAACTACGTGGTTCAATGTGTGTGACATAATTTGTTTCTGCTGGGTAGATGTATAGAGGAGATAAACTCTGCGATCTCATCGAGTTCCATGAATTGATCATATGATATCGTGTCAGAAGCAAATTTCATTTGTTGTAGTGGAGTTTTGTTTTCTGATTTTCTGATTGATGTCAGTGTTACTTAAGATGTACAATCTTAAATTGCAAACATACGGTCGAAATATTCGCATCTAAATGACAACATATGGGTTATATCATATATGATAGTATTTTACTATTTACAGCTGATGTTTGTCAGGAAAATACACTTCCAGAACCAGTAAGAAGGAGATTTACAGCTTGATCAAGAGGTGATAAAGAGGAGACTAGATTGTACAGAGAAGATTTTATTTGAAAGCAAAATGACAGCTTGATATCAGTTGAGACACATGAAACAACCCTCAACTGAGATTGGATGTGGTAGCAATCAGTAACAGCGAACATCTCCATAAAGTAGGATGATCAAAAAGTGCATCAAATCTGAGAAGAGGCAGATGCTCCAGAATGCTTAGAAATCAGCTTCCCTGGGAGAGAGAAACTCCAACTGCTGAGCTTCTCACTGGAACTTCAGGATGTAGATGGTAGAGTTTTGGATTTCTCCCAAACTTCGGCGAAGCCCGGCATCTCTTTGACAGAACAAAGCAAGGACCAATTATTCAAAAGGTTCATACATCTGATGATTACAAAATTAGCAGAGGGGCCATCTATTGAGGAAAATGCAGTTATTCTTTCATTCCAAACACACCAAAGTATTGTTGCCAGAAGCATCATCTAACAGGTTCATTGATAATAAGCAAGCACTGACAGTGCCACCAAAGATAATTACAATCCTTTTGATGCTGCTTCTGCCTAATAACACTGTCAATCACATCTGTGTATGGAACACTGAAACCCAAGCAATTAACTTAATGAACAATCCATCAAGGACAACTAAATTTTAGGATGGTAATTTAGAACCTGCCTGCAACAAATAGTCAGCTAAAGCCATGATGATGGTTTTAAATTGTAACTAAAGAGCAGGAACAATGAACATCTTCTCCTTGGTAGCCCTAGCCCTGACTGGCCTTGACACTCTCTCTTTAAATAAAAGCAAGGCTTTGGTTGCCATGTTATTTATAAAATCAATTGAAAAGGACCATCATATAACTTCTCTGTCTTCAAATTTTCCTTCGTTTCCTTTCCTATTTAGTTTGATGGGGAGAGGTTTCCTCCATCTTTGTTTCTCATTTGATGAGTGAGTTGCTCTCAAATATGGAGTCCAGATGGAGGTAAGAGCTCTTCTGAATCCTTGACCATCTTTTCAGAATATTGCTTCATTTCTCTTTTCATTGTCAGCTAGAGGCGACTGAACTTGTTAAGGAAAGCTCATTTGCGTGTGTGAGTCTACGTTTCTAACTCAAGATCTATCTGCAGTACCCTTACAAGCAAGATGGCACTCTATATCTGATATTATTCAATCATTTGATGAAAACGTATAGCTTATGTAACCAAAAAACAGAAATGAAAAAGAATAAAAAAGGAAAGACATATAGCTTCACCATCTTCAAATTTTCTTCTTCTTCTGGCTTTCCAACTTGTTGCATGAGGTGAGAGATCAGTTTCACGAACAGATTAATGAATTGAATCAGCACTATTTTCGTGCAAATAGGATCGATGAATTTGTGTCGTAAGGTATATCTCATCCCTTTTCCTTAAAATTTAAAAAAATCAAGGAAAGCTTATCTCCTTTTGGGCATTGGACAATGGCCGGCCTGGCTGAGAGAGAGACGGCGGGCGATGGGGGCCGAGGTGGCGGAGCGGACGGGCTACTCCATTTCCTACCGTAACAAAAGTTGCATCTCTGCGGATACTGGTGTGGATTTCCGCATATTAGTTTTATGCAGATTTATGTCCGCATAAAAAGTTTATGTTCCCGGCCGCATATTTAGCATCTCCATTTGAGTGTTGGATCACGTTGCCTTTTCTGGGAGTCTAGATATTGATTTCTATGCGGACTTACTTCTGCATAGAAACTTATGCACGAGTCCGCACATATCTATTCTGAAACACATACCTGCGTCCCCGCATAAAGAGATAGACCACACTTCCATTAGGCCCATCGTCGCTGGTGGCCTGCCTGCAAAGTCGCCGAGGGTACGGCGGCCGGAGACACCACCGTGACTTTTGAGGGTAGCAGCGGCTCTCACATTTGCCAGAAGCTCACCGAAAGGCTCAAACAGTCGCTACGAGCCCACCATTCGGTGGAGAGATCTCCACCATTTGGCCGCAATCTCTTCTTTATTGCAATATTTAATCTACATTTGCTAGCAGGACCAATCTTATCTTTATGTTGCTGCCGATCTATGAAGAAAGAAATCTTTTGTACGGTAACAATAGTGGGTTGCATTCAAAATTCGACATCTTATATCATGAAATTTCATATCATACGAAGTTGTCAAGATAATATCGCAGCTCACAGGAACCTTTAATTCAGCAAAATTTGTGCACTTCGGTGGATAAATTGAGGAGGAACCACGGCATGCAAGAAGCTAGCTTGAGTCCTTCGCTTGTTTTGTAGAACCAGCCAACTCTTGAGCCCTCGAAAACCGGTAATAGCTCTAACGCCATGTCCGGTGCACACGAGAAATAGTGGATTAATGATGGACTGAAGTTATGCCAATTAATTACTGAGAATTCTGCTACTTTTTGTGCCCAGTTACAGCTCTGACCAAAAAAGGTAAAGGTTTGTGGTAAACTCAGGTTGATTTTAAAGAACAAAAGTAGGAGAATTACAAGAGAATCTCTAATCCATAAACCGTACAATTCTCTGAAAACATGAAAACCCAATGCTTATAACAAAGCGAATTCTAATGAAAATGACAAAATTGATGTTTCTCCGCGCTGAAAGATGAATTTTCTCAAAGAGTTGGTTGCTTTATTCTCGATAAGCTTGAACATAAAAATAGGCCCGCTTCATGTATACCTTAAATCTTTCGATCTCAACTTGGATTTTTAAGGAAAAGTTTAACTAAAATTAGCAAAACTCAATTTTTGTTTGTTTGAACCAACCAATCCAATAAAAAGAGTAGCCTCGCTGATGAGGCTCCTATTTATTGGATATTTGAGAGAGTCACATGTATACAACTTTATCTACCCAGTGATTATTTCCATATTTCCGGCTTATAACATCCAGGCGATGATGGACCAAACTTGCTGTTGCACCAAGGCATTATCATTACACCGATCAACATTCAAAATCTTAAAAAACTCGGAAATTAAGTTCTAAAAAAATATTACCATCATTATATGAATATATGATAATTCCTTTCTTTTTTTCTTTTTTTTTTTTGTAATGGTAATATCCTACAATACCCATCAAGATATCATATTGACATTGTTCATTGAGCACAAATCTTGAAGACCGAGAAACTTATTGCCCAAATTAAAGACGACCCGGCAATTCATCAAAACATGCCTGCCCATGTGAATATGAGAAGGCCATCCACTCTTATTAGTTGTTATTGTTCAAATCTCATGATTCATGAAAGCAAAGCAAGAAAATATAAAAAAAAAAGGCAGCTAAAAGGTGCCACCGCCCTTAAACTAGTGACAGGCCAGCTCCTAAGAGTTACATTCCGTTTAGTCTTAGAAAAACAAGTATCACCCATAACAGATGGGACTTAAAAGACCTAACCATGCTCCCTTAAGGATTAGAGTATGACAATGGGCCTGATGAAAAGAGAGAGAATGCAAAAGTACTGCAAGAAGGAACTGAAGTGATCACATTATTTTCAATTTTCAGGACAGTGGTTTAAGGTAATGATAGCAGGGAACCTACTAAGTAGTTTTTAAAGAGATTAGTGATTGGAAAGGATATTGGTGAAGTCTCTTTCCAAACACAAGGCATGCACTTACTACCTTTCTTTTCTGGTAGCAATTCTTGAGATGATTATGACTTTGGTTCATGATCTAATCATAGCCGATCTGTGGTTTGCTTTATTTGAATTAGAGTCATTATTTAGTTCCTTGGGATTGTATAAGGCTAAGTTCATAATTTGGCTTTTGATCACTTAAATGTATTTTGTTGCGCCAAACTTTACTTGTATGTGGACACATGGCAAGAATAATCCCATTTTGCAATTATATAAAGCTAAAAATTGTGAAGGGCAGAAAATATGTCACAAACAAAAGAAGGTCACAAATTTTATTGCTATAGCTATGAGAATGATTTAAAAATGTTGCATATGATTTTCATCAATCAATCATATTGAGAGCTAATAACATGTATTTGGAGATCTAATAATATCATATGGATTTGGCCATCGATGTCTCAATCAGCAAAAGTTTTGAGGTTGCAAGTAGTAAGGTATGGACTCCTTCAAAATTTCTCCCCTAGCCCTTTCTCTTTGCATGAGAGAGAAAGAGAGACCATGACTTTTTTTTCCTTTCTGAATTAGAAGAGAGAAACCATGCCAAACATACAAAAGAAGAGGGAGAGGTCTCAACCACCATAATCATAATACTCACCAACAACCCACCAAATAGAAAAGCAACTTAGGGTCCATAGGAATTTAATTTAATCACTCTTTATTGTTGGTACTAAAGATCTAAAGCCTAAAGTGAAGCCAGGATCCCTAGGAAATGGATTTAAGAAAAGGTGAGGCTGCCTCCTTGTAGAGCTCCCTCATCAGACCTTGTACACTGAAATCAACATGGAGATCAGCGCCTCCCATTCCCCACAGCCTAATATACAAGACGCAAGCCAGTTGTCACACGTGTGCCCTAATCATGTGAAGCACCACACCCCATCTCTTAAGCAATCATTCACCCCATCTTAAGAGACCCATCACTTTCCTATCTAGGAACTCGTCTTAGCCCATCTCCATGGGGCCCACTAACTTCCCTTGCTCAGGAGATTAGACTGCAATCACCCTTGGATAATGATCAGATGGTGAACGCGAGCTCATACACCTATTAGAATCATGTGGAATCACATGTTGCATGCCCATCCGTGGATATCGTTCATCTCCTCTCTTCTTCAACGATGCATAAAGGCACGCCCTAGAGTCTTATACTGGACCGGCTCTTATGGGCTTACGGTTCCGAAGAACCTTTTGGTGGGCCAGGCCGCTCGTTCGCTGCCCCAAAGGCCTGGTCCCATGCTCCACTTTGGAAAGAAAGTGAACAGGGTGGTAGAGAAGAAAATGATGCAGGGGCTCCTTTATAATCACAAGAGCTCCTTCAGAACTTAGCACACATTACAAACAAAGAGAGGAAGAAAGGGAAGGAGGGAGGAGAGAGAGAGAGATAGAGAGAACGAGATGGCGTCGGAGAAAGTCGAGACCATTGTTGCAGGGAATTACATCGAAATGGAGATCGAAGAGGACTCAAAGGTCTCTAAGAGCAAGCTTTCGAGGTACTTCTGGCATGGCGGCTCGGTCTATGATGCATGGTTTAGCTGTGCTTCTAACCAGGTATTGCTTATGTTTATCATGGCTAAAATGCTGAAGAATGAGCCCCTTTTTTTTGTATGTACACATTGGCTCAGTGTTGGGTGGTGGTTGTGGTGTTGGTGTAGGTGGCTCAAGTGCTGCTCACACTGCCATACTCATTCTCCCAGCTTGGGATGGTGTCAGGGATCCTCTTTCAGCTGTTTTATGGGCTGATGGGGAGTTGGACTGCTTATCTTATCAGTGTGCTCTATGTGGAGTACAGAACTAGAAAAGAGAGACAGAAGGTGGATTTCAGGAACCATGTCATCCAGGTAAATTAATGCTTTCTTTCACTTAAAACGATTTATATATCAACTTTCTAACGATCATCTACAAGATTTTAAGGAGATTTCCTTGAAGGATATCCCTCATGTTGCAACTTTGGTGGTCTTATACTGCTTCCCATGTTCACTTGCATGGTGACATGAAGCAATATCCATCTTTTATGACCGAGAGTTTGGGGATACGGTATTTTTAACCATCTTTTACAGAAAAGCCACTTTGCTGCATCATAAAAGAGTATGGAGCTCCCTTTTTTTAGTATATGTAAAGAAGAGAAAAGTGAAAGAAGAGAAACTAGAAAATTAATGAAAAAAGAAGAAAGAAAAGAATCTTTTGCGGGAGGAATCATCTCCACTTTATTTCACTCATTTTTTGTTTATAATTTGTTTTATATTTTATTATATTTTGATTCACCTCAGTGGTTTGAAGTCCTCGATGGGCTTTTGGGGAAGCACTGGAGGAATATAGGTCTGTTTTCAACTGCACATTCCTTCTTTTGGATCAGTGATTCAACTAATTGCATGTGCAAGGTGATCAACCAAAACCAAATGTATTTGTTATAACCTCTTTTTTAATTTTTTGCCTCCTCTACTTGGAAATTTTTACACTATTTCTTTATGCAGCAATATTATTACATCAATGACAGCCTTGACAAGAGGACTTGGACATACATCTTTGGTGCCTGCTGTGCTACAACAATCTTCATCCCTCCTTCCACAATTACAGAATCTGGTCCTTCCTAGGCCTCCTCATGACCAGTTATACTGCATGGTATCTAACGATTGCTGCCTTGCACCATGGGCAGGTATTTTGCACTTTAAATGGTCATCTCCAAAATCCCAAATACCACTGCCGATTGCTCTCATGGTTCCTACTACTTCCCTCTTATTCTGGTTTCTTAATTTGTATCCTAGGTGGAAGGTGTGACCCATTCAGGTCCAACCAAGATGGTTCTATACTTCACTGGAGCTACCAACATCCTCTATACCTTTGGAGGCCATGCTGTCACAGTGTAAGTAATTTCATACAATGTAACTGAACTCCAAGTTCCTGTGTATACAGGAAAAGTTGCAGACCAACCCCCTTCCTGCCTTGGCGGCTAGGGCCTTTCCTCCTTGATGGCCTTGTCTGGGGTTGGAGGATTGGCACCCTTTTCTAATTCACAAGAGAACATTATGGCACTGAAATATCTTAGTTGTTACATATATATATATATTTCATCGATCACTGTTTTTTATGGTGCAACTCTTCTTGTTTTGGTCATGTAGAGAGATCATGCATGCAATGTGGAAACCACAGAAATTTAAGCTTATATATTTGATGGCAACCTTGTATGTGCTGACACTCACCCTACCCTCGGCTGCTTCAATGTATTGGGCCTTTGGTGACATGCTCCTCGACCATTCCAATGCCTTCTCTTTGCTCCCAAGGTCTGGATTCAGGGATACTGCTGTTATTCTTATGCTCATCCATCAGGTGAGAATCCAGCTTCAACATAAATGATAAGACTTCCACAATCAATTGCTTCATGTTATGGTGATGCCTTCTGAACGTTATGAATCAGTTTATAACCTTTGGATTCGCATGCACTCCTCTATACTTTGTGTGGGAGAAACTGATCGGAATCCACGAGACAAAAAGCATGTTCAAGAGGGCACTTGCGAGGCTTCCCGTGGTGATACCGATATGGTTCCTCGCAATCATATTCCCTTCTTTGGCCCCATCAACTCCACCGTCGGTTCCCTGCTTGTCAGCTTCACTGTTTACATAATTCCAGCCATGGCACACATGATAACCTTCGCTCCTGCTGCTGCTAGAGAGGTTTAATATCACATAGCCATTAGTTTAGAGTTAATAAGTTTCATGTTTGATCTTTCTAATTGGGTATTTGGTGCTTGCAGAATGCTGTGGAGAGGCCCCCATCATTTTTAGGAGGCTGGGCTGGTCTCTACTCTGTGAATTGCTTTGTTGTGGTGTGGGTTTGGTGGTGGGGTTTGGATTTGGAGGGTGGGCAAGTATGCTTAACTTCATCCAACAGGTGGATACATTTGGTCTGTTCACCAAATGCTATCAATGCCCTCCTAGGCATTAGGGAGATTTGTCACCCCACTCACCAAAATATTGAGGGAAAGAAAAGGAATGAAGCTATGCGTGTGTTTCAAGTATTGGCCTACTTTTATGTTGTATTTATCCTCTAATGAAATGCAACTCCAATCGAAAAGTCTGTATTTTATGTCTCTCCTCTTTCATCCTCTTGCATATATTCTACAATACCAATGGAAACTTGTGCTTATAGTAATCCATCAGGCTCGAGGATTTTTATACCCCAGTTTTTTTTAACAAAACATGTGAGTGGTCTAGTGGTAACTGGGCAAGTTAATGGGTCCATAGTTTATTAATTTGGAAAGTAGAGAAAGCTTGCATGTTATCATGTTCCTAGAAAAGTGGGAGTTATGGGATGGTGACTGCAATGTGTGGTTCATCAGAGGAGTGGTCCATGAAGAAAAGCAGACAATTACCATGAATAAGCCCTCGCTAGTACCAGAGCATAGATCTGGAAACCCAAAGCTCTTTCTGGATTCACACCTGCACCAAGTAGAGTCGATTCAAGGACATCATTAGGTACAAAAGGATTGGAATGTGGTAAATGTACCCTAAATAGAACTGAAAGTCACAGATTCGACCAAGTCACAATTCAGAAAAACTTTTCGAATAAACGTGATAGCTCAATTGCATCTTATGTTACTGTGCACACCGGAGACTGAATCTGACGACAAGGTCGGACATACTTGCGAGCTCCGTAGGATTTTTGTTGTCTGACTTTATGGAGTGTTCTCACACTAGAGTGGTGTATGTGCCTGCTTGTACCAAAAAAAAGAAAAGATAACTCAATTTAGTCCCCGATCAAATGCTGAAAATATACTCGCCCTCTTCTATCCTCTTTCCAAAAAAATCTATTAGAACAATCGAGGGAGAAATTTAATTAAAACCAAACAAACCTGTTTTATCCTTTAGCACCTTTTCTACTACATCTTGTAGATTCTGAAGTTCTCGAAGAAGGGATAGATCATCTACAAGAATACATAAAGAATTACTTCATGAAAATGCTCCACCATATGAAGGAAATAAAATGCCACCATATGTGAAGTAGCATCCCACAGGAAGCGTTGATGATGAGATAAATGCTACCATATACAAGTAACACCATACTAGGGTCACAAGGAATTGTTCATGATCAGATCTACAGTCATTTAAGCGCTCGAACTAGTATTTATTTAAGGTCTAGCATCATTCAATCTACACTGACTCAATAGAATCAAGGGAAGATGGAAGTGGAATTTAACTACAACAAGAAAATGGCTAGAAGATAGACCGACAGATGACGGGTATCAAACTAATCCTTAAGATGATGCTGGCCTAATGCTACCATTAACTCCCTCTTGAACTGAAAGAAAGGTAATCAGCCTACAGATTACAGCCAAAGTCTTAGACCTCAAGACTGTGATATGGAACTATAGTTGGCTCATAAATCTGGAAAGTTTAACAACAGAATATGACTAATGTCACCACCTAAATGTTCTCAGCTAGGTAACTGAACTTATGTCCAAAGAACAAAACGAGATAGAAAAGACTATATATGTACCCACTTTTGAATGCATGTGCCTTCACTTTTATTGGACCTAGATCATTAATGGCAAATGTGCAGATAACTAGTGCGGTCCAATGACAAATTAAGAAGATGGACCATGATAAGCCAATCCAAACGCAGAAATGAACACCCAAATGGTGGATGCCACATCTCCAACCTACTGGCTAACCACAACATGTGATGCAAAGCAACTTGAGACATTGGAAATGGGGTCTTATCTTTGTGTTCATAGCTAAAGCTACTTTCTCCTGGGGACCTCCAAATTAAAAAGAAGCAAAGGCCCCGACACAAAGAAAGCGATCTCTCACACCTTCTACTCCTTCTTTTGCTGTCCTTTTCCTACAAAGACCATCAAGCTTTGTACCATATGACTATGAGAACAGACTTTCCTCGAGTTGTCCTCAAACTACCACATTGATCAACCCACTACTTTAGTTAATGGAAAGGATGGATCCAATTGGCAAAAAGCCTTGAGCTATCTCATGGAAGGGCCTTGGCCAGTTGGCCACAGTCTTAACTAAACCTCATACTTAAGAGGACAAAATATAGTACTGTTCATTGTCTCACATTGGTCCTCCATAAATAAATAATACACATTTATAGAGGAGCATGGCATCCTGATGTATTGCCAACTTTCTTAGGAACCTGTTTGACTTAGCCCAGGCAGACAGAGATGAATGTATTTACCTATCTTTTAACATAGAATTAGATTATTTAATTACATCCATATATGGAACAGAATAATTCATTTTCATGAGAAAAGGGATAGAAATTCATTTGAAAGGAATTTATGATACTCTAGAAAATTTGAGATGTCATAGCCTCTCTAATCCCTCAATTTATTTCATCTTAAAAATTAAGAATCTTACTAATAACTCTTAATGACCGAAATATAAATATAAATATAAATATGATAGTTAGGCATCAACATACCCTTTCATCTACTTATAGAACTATACAATAATTATTTTAGGACCCAATAGCTGATTGCCAGAGTTGGTACCACATAATACTAGCAGCATTTCTCCCAATTACACTGCCCTATCCATTCCATAAGCAAGGCACGTGGCGGCCCTCCTCCAGGGCTGAGCCATGTTACCTCCCTGGTTCTTTCCATCTTGGAGGCTTCTCACCGTTGAGAATCCTGCAATGCGACAGAGATTAAGACACCTTCCTTTGTGGATGAGGATGGACAAGCATACAAGCAATGCATGTTGCAACCCTAACCCTACATGTTTCCTCTCCATCTAATCAGAAACAATCAACATACTCCCATGCACCATAGCCACAAATAATTTGATCCATCCTCCATATCTTAGTCACACTTCTCGTTGCACTATCATGCTCAAAGACTTCCTCTCACAGCATCCTAAACAAAGATTGAAGAAATTGACCCTAATGATATCCTCATGATCGGAAGTTCCTGGGTCAAAATTAAAAGGTTGCAAATAGAGAGACAGAGAAGGACATGGAATAATAAAATACTCGAATCCTTGCATTGGATGGGATCCAGTTCACAAAGATGGCAACTGAGTATTAGGACAAAGCTCTGATAATGTTCAACTAGTGCCTTTTTTGGAGGTTTTGAATGGCTCGTGATGCAGGGGAACCACAGAATAGGGTTGTTAAGGGGTCTTTGTCACTAGAATTAGTACGTCCGACTGTCCATGACTTCATGTAGAGGGCTTTGCTGCTGGACAGAGTCCTCATAGATCTAATTTCAGAGATCCTCTTTTGGAAAGAAAAGATGCCTCCAACTGAAGCCATGCAAAAGAGGGCCACACCATATTCAAATTGCATGCAAGTCAAAGAGAAAGAGTTTGATGTCTCCTGTGCCTCTCCAGTCCCCACACCAAACATAACAAACAAAATATCTCTTGTTTTCTTGTGGCTAGCATGCAAGCTCAAGATCATGTGCTTACAGAAACACATGAACAAAGACCAAAATTGGATAGCAATGTTTCAAACTATTATTTTCTGCAGATTTTATGAGTATGATTTTCCAAGTCTGTAAGCTTAAATTGCACCTCTCCTAAAAACAAGAAAGGGAAAACACAATAACTTAGAGGTGCATAGAAAGATACTGAAACAGTCTTCCAAGGAAGATCCAAGAAATTATCCCCTGCAAGCAATTAATGACTTGCGCTCATCTTAACAATGCAAATGTTTCTCGTAAGGAAGTCTTTTAGTCCATATGAATTCGTCCTTTATTTCAACAAAACTCACATTGTCAAATGATGTTTTCATCAAATTTCGAAATCCACCTGCTTAACATATCATATTATTTTCCACATGCCACGGCTTCATCAGAAAATCACAACATTCCAAGAAAAATGAGAACAAATGAGCAAAAGATTGCTCCAGGATGTTATTAATAAATTCAGGATTTTACAAGCTACAGCATCATCTTTCAATTGAAAAATCTGTAAGCACCAAATAATGGTGATTTTACTTGCCTTTAGGAGGTACTGACAAAGAACAGGTCCAAAGCACTTCAAATCTCATGCAGCACTGGCATGAAGATACCCCAGGAAAAAAAAGACTAGCTAAAAATATGGTTTGAAAATGATTTAAGCAGGCATCTAGCCATATAACTTCGATGAATATCCAGATTCCATGATTCATCATTTGGTTGCCAAGATAGAAGGCATGAGAAGATTAAATAAGGACATGGAGAGAAAATTTTAATAAATTCAACCAGCTCAATGCACTCTAGAAATAAAGATGCAACAATATAATGTGAATATCAAGTGCTGCAACCAACCACCATGATGCTCCAGGAGTGAGAACACAAGCAAATCAACTCTGGATTATTGCTATGCTACAAGGCATGGGTTACATCAAAAAAAAGTTTGTGGCCAAATTATCACAAAGTTTGTTCCTAGCATGAGTTTGCACTCACGAAGTAGCGCTATGAAGACAGCAGATGTATAGACAAGTATGAATTCTTGAGTTCCATAAAACAATGCACCTTCCAAATATTAAAAACCAATTGTAACATCAATTAGTGGCAAACGAACTCCTTTTGTACATGCATTCAGTTCTGGAGAAACAAAACGTGGAATTCTAATACTGCAGCAAACATAATGGAGCATGGAACTGTTAAATCTGGTGTGCAGATCAAATCATTTTTTGCTCTCAGATTAGCAGTTGGCCTGTAGACTGCAAGGACAGTAAAACAAGTTTGAAATAAGCTATTCAGCTAAAAACATCTTCATCTAAACCTGCTAGATGTGATATGTCGTAAATCCTCTAGCTTTGCATCACATTATCAGCAAGTTGAGTTCCTTCATGGGGGCGCTATTGTGGATGTCACTAACAAAGCACCAAATATGTGAAAGGATTTGCTACTAAAGCTTCTGCAACATGCCACTCAACTTGGATGGCCCACTGATTTTGACTCTATAATGTCCAGAAAATTAATGAAATTTTCAGAAATATTTTGATGAGAAAATGAAAACTAAAGGGGAAATTATTTTCTAGGCACAAGAAATTTAGGTAGCACAACAGAGATGTCTTGGAAGAAACAAAGACCTAAACATGAAAACAGAAACATACAAAGAAGCACTCTGAAATAGTTTAATATGATAGCAGATGATTCTGTACTTTCCAAGGGAATCTGTGTAGATCTTGCTAAGAGAAGATAACATCAAGAAGATATAGCAAAGCCAGCCTAGCCAGCAATTACGTGATCAATGAAACTAGTCAGCAAAGGACTTAGTAGGATTTAGTAAAAAATGTTGAAGCTTCTGACAGGTTTCTGACAGATGCACCAGAAGGATGGTGTTTCCATTCAATCATTACTAAATCCAAAAAATGAATAATATCAACAAAAGTCTCTTCATGAAAACTTAAAAAGAAAGAAAGAAAACATTACATTGAAAATTTTTGAAAATTGAACATCCAAAACTTTATAAATTATTTCTGGACTTAGTAAATCAAACTTGAGATCCTTGAAAGGTTACATAGCAGAAAACAAACTTTTATAAATGATTAAATAAATTGAAGCCAACTAGGATGTCAGGACTTATTATAAAAAAATGTTTCTGTCTGTTATATGTACCAGCAGCTCATTAGGGGGGGTATTTAGTATGAGTGATCAACTCAAGATCAAGGATGATGTGGGTGGAGGTGATGAGATTGCCGCATTTGATTGCACTATAGTGAGCCTATGTGGCAGTAATCCTAAATCACCCCTATTCCTCAAATCACCACCCAATCCAATGATGGAATACTTGTCCTTAAAGGTCGAGAATCTAAGATCACCCCAGGACAGTGATTTAGACTGAAATTTGAGGACAAAAATATATCTCAATCTAACAGAAAAATTAGTATATCAACATGCCATAAATATATTATATCAATATTATATATCTGATATTATATTATATTAATATTGCATTTGTGATGTATATTATATTATAACATATTATTAATCATATTATTGTCATATTATGATTGAAATTTAATTAGAGAAGAAATATCTTATTGTACTTTATATTTATATAATGAAATTATTTAATATATTACTTCTATTTATCTTTTTTTAATCAAAATAAATACTAGTACTAATAAATAATATATTATAAGTATAAATAAAATATTAATTCTATGATAACAATTAATATATTTTATAGGATTAATAATTTGCAAGACTAATGAATATATTTTATAGAATATATTAATAATTAATATATCAATAAATATATTAATATTTTATTATAATATATTTTATATTATTTATACATATATTTTTATAGAATATATGAGGGTAGTTTTGGTCTTATATGGTCGGTGATTTTAGATTCTTATGAAATACCGAACATGTTACTCATGGATACTTAGGAATTTTTAATCACTAAAACATGATTTATCAAATGCAGTGATCTTTGATCACTACGGATCAGATCATCTTAGGATTCAAATTACCGGTGATCTTAGATCATCATGGTGATCCCATTTGAGTTACCAAACGCCATCTAGAAGTTGAAAAGTAGGGACAAATATGGAGATACACATTTTGGCAGTTCTGTTCTGTGTAGAATTTTTGAGGAAAATTCACATACAAAGTGATGTTTTTTTTGAATAAAAAGTGTGAGAGATATTTGGCTATCATCCTTGCTAAGCTAATATCTAGCAAGGCTCTTCAGATCTCGCTCTGGAACATCAAGTCAGCAATAAGATTCCATCATCGAGATTAACCCCATTAAAAGTCTGACTTCAAATGTTTACAAAAATTCCAAATAAGCCCTGCCTATTTTCTGTCTTGCTGCAAACTTTTTCACAGACTTCTGACTGTGTGCTTTCTTTTAACTTGTGAAGAACTACCAACTAAATGCCTTATACAATACTAATTTAAGAATAACCATACTAACACACTAACTTGTGCTTATCTCTATCTCATGATTTGCTTTTTATTATTTATTTTGTTACTGAATTATGAGGAAAATTTAAGAAGGAAATTGACATGAATGTAGGCTATATTTGGAGATACAGCCAAGTCATCTAAATTTGTAAAAGAAATGGTATTACTAGACAATCCACTAACCAGCATTCTTGGATGGCTAAAAGGGCTTTGACAGTTGGTGTGTTCCGTTTGGCTGAGTTTTTGACTTTTATGATGTCTTAATCAACCCAGATTGTGGCAGATTCCTGTGTGCTCTAGTTTGATAGGTCAGTCTAATGCAATCTAACAGCACGCACTCAGATATACTAATTTCAGGTTCAGAGATTTGCCCTCTGCACTCTCCTTCCTCGACCAGAAAAAGAAAAGAATGAAAAGAAAATGCTTATCATATTAAAATAAGGCTATGTTTGGACATCTGTATACAAATTTTTATGCAAGAGAACAGTGTCATATCAAACCATCAAGTCTACCATGTAAGGTGCCATATAGAAGAAGGAATTAGAATTTACAAGGAACAGTAGTTTTTAAAAAAAAAAAAAATCTGTTCTTGTTTTAATATATTTATTTTATTCTTAAAACAGCAAACCACCCCACAAGCCAAAAACAATTTGCAAACTGCACTTCATTTTATTTCAAACTTATGTTTAAAACTTAAAATAATTCGGCAATTCAGGTCAATTTGAATAGTTTGTTTTGAACAACAAAAGTAATATTTTTAAATGGAAACTGCAGATTGTCTGAATAGTATGTTTTGGATTTTCAACTCATAGACATCACAACTTTTTTGTACATCACCTTCATATTTAAAATGATGAAGATGGCATTAACTCGTGCATTCCAGCTAGAGATTGTAAAATTGGTATCGAAGGTGTATATGAAATTTTTGGTTTTGTTTAACTATTGATGTCACAAGCAAGGTCATACTCCATAATTTAAAACATAGGGTTCTTTGGATGAGTCAAACATGACGCCTACAAAATTTAATAGATTTCTCTATATCATATAACAATCAAAATAGCCTAGATCTGATAGAAAAATATATTCACTCTTTTCTTTAATTGAAATGTGGTTAATGATGTAGCTTCCAATGCAGCCAAGAGTTGATAAAGCACATACAATCATTTTCGAATAGATTTATACTCGATTATGCATGATCCAGGCATTTCAAGAGGAACTCTCTTCTCACATTTTGCATCATCTCACTTCAATTAAAAATGTCCACCAATGCAAAACAAAGATAAGTGGCAGATGTGAATCATAGAGTTACAACATCTTCTCTTCTTTCACTTCTCCAGCCCATGTTAGCATATGGAGATCTTCATTGCTCGCTCCCAATCTTCTAGCCTATTCTAGGAATTCTCACTTTATCTGCTACTATTGCTGCTCTAATTTTTCCAAACTACTCCTTTTCTTAAAGAAAATTAAGGTGCCTATTTCTAATTATTGACCAAAAGAAGTCTACCATACACTGATACAACACCTCTACAGATTTGCTCATCTTGCATATATGAATTACTTAATATCCAAAAATCATACGGATACATTCAGGCACACTTTCTCTTCTTATTTGAAAAAAATGCTAAATGAAATTTGTTTAGCAAATCTCTAGGATACCATTTCTTCCACCACCTCAGTTTATCATATTCTGTCAACACATGCATTCTAGAGGCTGTATTGTGATAGAGCAATAATGTAAACCTTCAGCCTCTAGAATCTAAAATTCCCTTCTGTAGTTTCAGTCGAACTATTCATCCCTCCTCAAGTCTCACATACCAACATTATATTTAAATACAAATAGCATACACACAAGGCCGAAAATCACAAGCATCAGAAATGACTAACCATACATTGTACTTCTATCAGGAAAGAAAATACATTATACATCAGCATGCAGCAAAAACATACAGACAGGCATAAAAAATCTCAAGGTCACAAAATTCCTAAAAAAACTCAAGGTCCAAACTCAAGGAAAGAGCACAAAGATTTGCAAATAAGCATTACCAAATTACTCTAACATTAGTATCAAATCGCAATTTATCTATGACTATTATAAGATGGTAAGGCTGGAGTCTGATATATGATGTACCTGTTACGATATGATCATGTTATGGGTCTTTGGATTACAGGGGGTGGAAGAACAGGGGAAGGGTAGGCGCAGGCGAAAGAATTTTCTTCTTACGACCTATTTTGCAAAGTAGGCTCATCAAATGAGTTGAAGTACTCAAGGACTTAAATTTGATTCTCAATGACCTTTTCCATTGCCATTAACAGTCTTTAAATACAATCCAAGGCTGAAACTAAATCATCGAGAAAACATATAAAGTGGGCAAGAGAGTATGAGGGAAAGTGGGCGAGAGAACATGGGGGAAAAGTGGGCGAAACAACCCATTAACTAAAGGAAAATAACTACAAATCAACTGCTTAAACTCAGGCACGACTGCAGAACCAATTCAGCCAACTAGCTCCATCTTCCTCTGCTCTTGACTCGGTCTTAGTCCTCCATGTGTACTGCTGCATGTCGTCCCTGCAACCCACCACGTGTGCTGCTACGTGTCACCGTCCTGTGCGTTGTAATGTTAGCTGGATTGCTAACAGTACCTCAGTATTCTCAAGGAAGATAGTGTCATGCAGGAAAGAATTTAAATGTCAAATACTGGAGTTACAAGGAGCAGTCAATCAAGGGTTCAAAAAATATTCCAGCCCTTCAACAATCTCCACAACATAACTAACCAGTGACCAAGTAAAATAGGCTCAGGAAGACAATACTAATATGACAGTGTCAACCTGGAAAGTAGCAATGTATAGGAGCACACAAGCAACCATGACTAACTTAAGTGTACAAAGGGAATACATATATAAGACAACCCAGTTCATAAGGACTGAAAGTATTTCCTCTGTCCCTGAAAGCCATTTTGTGACCTTGGTTTTGAACCAATGAATACCTGAAACAAACAGCTTTTGCTAACCCGAGCATATCAAAAGTAAGCCCATCAATCCTTGTTTTCATTTCATTGAAATACATCCCAGAGCAGTGACAATATTTATCAGGGATAACAGCAGATGCCAATCATTTATAATCACTAAGAGCCACTCCTAGGACAATAATGCTGTCACAAATGAAGTATAAATACTTCAGTACATACTTTCACCTACTGTTATGCCTCACAAGCAAGTTGTACCGTCAAAGTGATAATCTTCTATGGCACCACAATTGCTACCAAATACTACATTTCATTGGTCACAAACACAACAAATGTCACGATTTTATAAGTTAAACACCTCATCATTTGTGCCCATGATGTCATAAGTGGGCAATCAAGATCGCAATAAACCTTGAATCAAGAAAATAGATGGAGCCTTCATTTGCATTGACAGGATATTTGCCTGTGCTTAACAGTAATTTTTACACAAATATCAAGCTATCTTGATCTGTTAGCTTCTACAATTTTACAAACAAACCTGTCTGTTCGCATAACATGATACAAAAACGAAAGTAAACCGAAGCATACTGCAGATCTCATAACAAACCAAGAAGCTTAAAACAAGCATGTCTACATAACCAAAAGAAAAAAAAATCATTAATTTCATATACTAAAGAAAGGTACATCAAATCACAAAATATACTTTGAAAAAAAAAAAAAAAAACTTATATTTCTGTAAGCAAATACCCACAAGATCAAAAACGCATAAAAAGGAAACAAGATCCAATCCACAATGTTATCATTTAGCAGAAGCATCCATTAGTCACAATACTATTACTTTAGGCGCTGTTAGGACACTCCCTCGCAAAATGACCGTGACCTCCACAGTTGTAGCAACCGCCGCCGCCACCATAGCCACCGTACCTCCCTCCGCCGCCGCCGCCGCCGCCGTGGCCACCGCCTCCTCCTCCCTGGTTACAGTCCCTCGCCAAGTGTCCAGCCCTCCCACAGTTATAGCACGGCCCACCACTGCTATACCCTCCGCCTCCAACTCCGCCACCCATCTTCCCGCCTCTCCCCCTACTCCACCCTCTCCCGTATCTACCGCCACCGCCGCTGCCGTAACCTCCAGCATAACCACTTCCATATCCGCCGCTTCCCTTACCTCTCCCGCCGGAGTATCCCCTCCCTCCACCGCCGGCAAAAGAGGAAATGGCGGATCCGTTGGGCCGGTGACGTCGACAGCCTTGGATCGGCCGTCGTCGTCGCGCTGGACGGCGAACTCGACAGCATCGCCCTCGGCGAGGGCGCGGAAGCCGTCGGAGCGGATAGACGTCTGGTGGACGAAGAGGTCTTCGCCGCCACCGTCCGGGACGATGAACCCGAAGCCCTTCGCCCCGCTGAACCACTTCACCGTCCCCGTCTCCCGCCTCCCCGGCGCCATCCCCGCCCTAAAACCCTAACCCTAGCCTGGAGGAGAAATGCTAGAGTGGGCGGCGGCGGAGGTCTACTTCCGGCAACTTCCGAATTCCGTCCTCCTCCCTTTCTTCCTTCTTTCTCCCCGGCAGCGGTGGGATTTGACACAGACGAAGTGACCACTTTTTAAGGACCGGAAGATTGGACGGCTGGGATTGGGCCTTATGGATGAAGGAACGAATCAGGAAGTGGTATGCCCTCTGGAGAATAAATAATCGAAAAGATTCTGAGCTCCCTTTTTTTCTTAAGATAAGGTCCGAGCTCCCTTCGCTCTTCCTAATTTCTACGGTTATAACTGCCATCTTTGCGTTTAGGGCAAAGCATGGAGCATGTGATTTGGTGCATGCAATTATTAGCAAAGAGGACACATTTGGAATGCCTCTATCTATTTTAATTTTAACATTAGGAAGGACTAATTTTTATTTTATTTTAATTCATACCTGTTCCCTTTATAAAGAATTGATTCCAATCGGGATCAAATTCTTGACCCTTTGCTTTGGAATCAAATTCTTACGCTTTCGGCCATTTGAGCATACATTCGAAAATGAAGAGTAGATGTGAAATAATAAAACAAGTTAACTGTTCAAAAAAACTTTTCCGAGCATTATCACCGTAGAAGATGTGGTCCAGTGACTCCTTTAGATTTCAACCAGTTAATTCCACGGATTCTTACAATTTTGTTTTGCCTTTTTTTTTTTGATGGGGAATAAAAGAGAAAATTGGTGAGAAGGTTATTTAGTTAAGCTCTATCATTAAAATAATATATAATGTATAAGGATTATTGGTGAAGCTATACTCAAACATACAATTAATATGGTTCTTACATTAAAGTTTTGTGACGTTGGTTACGGAGTGAATTATATTATTGTGATCTTTTAATCTAGCCCAGACATCAGCATATCTCTCATATAGTTTAAATAAAAAAATTCCCACTAGTGGATGAGAGGCTAAACCTAAACCGCATGCATGGTGGAGTACCACAACATAAAGTAGCGTGCACGTGAATGAAAGAGAAGGTGAGCACAGAAGTTCAAAAGAGTTTCATATCTGGATTCCGGTCTTTCGCATTGACAACCTTTTGGGTCGAAATCTTTTAGTGGATGGACGCAAGATAAGAAAGTACTCCTGTAGGTGAATAGGTAACTTGGAGCCTGCAGGAGCGGTCACGTTTAACCAGAAAGAAATGCAATTTTTCTACTTCACAAGAGAATGGGACCCGAGATTGGCCAAGTCCGCTGTGCTGGTAAAAACAACAAAAATACTATGTGCTTCTTTGAGCTCTCGTGTCGAACTACAAATGCATCATCAAAGTCCTCCAATCACGGACCAATACAAATATATTTTATGGCTAGAAGCATTTTTGTCCCCACAATATTCCATTATCATCATCTTCTCTGAAAAACATATTCCACTAACATCACGATCATTTTTTTTTTTTTACTACGGCTGTGACGGATGGAAGATATTTATGGATGCCAATGCTAAAATGAAAGTGGTGGCTAGGAATCATCGATCACGCTTGTGGATAAGTTCGATGTGTCTGACAGCAAAATTCTGTACAAATTCTCTCGTGAATTGTTTTCATAGGAATGAGCAAATGTAGAAACCCAAAAACTGGAGATCTTGCTACATTTGAATTGGAGGTTCAGGTTGCAACAGCCAAATTGATAAAATGACGATAAATGTGATAATGCATTATATCCTGGTAATCTCATCCACAGAATTAAGATGCCCAACAAGTAAATAAATCAGTAAATTACAACACAGCAAGTCAATCATGTGATCGGAGAATAAAAAAATTAAGTTGAGGTGTCCGATGGATAATACCAAATTACAGATTTGCAGTAATACAAACAGACTTCTGTACTCCGCCTGCTAGATTTATATGGAAAATGAGATGGCTTGTAATTTAATACCCATCATTGTAACTTGGGGAAAAAGAGAAAATGTTAATATGCATCCTGTCCTCAGAACATTTCCGGGGAATAAAATACATTATTAATATGCCAAATTAGCAGGCCTCATGACTCCCTTCGGTAACTCGTAAAATACAAAAACTCTATTCTGTCGTTTTCAATAGGCTGTTAAAAAATGAGTGAGAGTGAACAAGAAGTTATAGAAAAACACCTAAACATAACAAATCCCTAGCTCTCAATTGAAGAGAGCAGTATCCATCCCCTTTATTTTTTTGAAGAGAATATATGGATTTAACTGCTAGAGATGCCAATGGCTGTGACTTCCTGGACATGATCTACATATTTATTCCGGAAGATGTGAAATAGATTGATAACCATCAGAAAGAATCTGTTAAAGCAGTAGAAAAATGGAGAAGATGCCTTCGGAGTGGTAAAGGGACAATCACGGTGTACTTTGGAATGGGTTGCTTTCCAGTCCCGATGGTTAGCAATGAGGCATCACAAACGGAGTTGCACTACGACAATGTGCCTCCCAGTCTGATTTTGGTTGTCCAAGGAACAAACAGGCTGGATTTATGGAGGCCAGATGCATCCATAAGTCCATGTATAACATGTTCATTCTGATGACACATGATCAAGGTTAATCAAAAAACAAACTTCATCTTCATTCAGATGCATCCATAAGTCCATGTATTAATGCTTCAAAAAACCGCTTCTATGGAAACACATAATCACTGTTACCTGTCCATCGCTATAACAATCACAGAAGATCTTGAAGAAACTTCATGTTTTTATTCAAATGATCGATTGACTACAAGATATTATTGGATAAATAAGAAAGATCTAATCAGAACCTGCTCTAAATGGAAGTTGACCACAGCTGAAGTCTATTCTGACCACTTAAATTTAGGTAATGACTTCAGTTTAATGGCATTTCTGATAAAATCCTTGGTGCTCAAGAAGTGTCAAAAGAGAGGAGAAAAAGAAAGTACAAAACAGGAAGAAATGGAGCTTAGCATGCAAGTTAAGTTGTCAAAGGAGAGTTTTTATCAGAGATCATTCAAAATAAGTTATATAGATCACCCAGAGTCTGAAAATAGTCACAGAACGATCAACAATCAAATATTTTACACATGCAAATTGATGGGAAATATAAACTATCAGTTCTGTTTCAATATACGAATCATTATCAATGGTTCTGATAACTGTTTACAAAATGAAATAGGGCCTTTTGCTCCACAATAAAGGGGAAGTGGTCTATTATTTGCTTAACTGATGCCCGACAACTATAGCAAAATGGACTGGAGCATTATATCGTGTGGCCCAGTGATGAAGCTATAAATAGCCATCTTAGAAATTGTATTGAAAAAATTAATAGGACTGAAGTAAACGATTAAAAAAAATGCAACAGCAATGCTGTATCTACACCAACATTAATATAAATACATTGCTTCAAAAACTTCACCACAATATGCCGTGAGGTTAGCTGCTGGTTCTCACCGAAGCTAAAACTCTCAAGAAGTGACACAGCAGTGACATTGCTGACTGGAAAGCAATATCGGAGTTGTCATGCTAAGGCTGGAAGTGTCAAACAAGAAGCAACTGAACCATAGACACACAGCCCTGACACCCCGGCCCCCCACCACCCCACAATAAGTTCCGGATCATAACAAATGCAAGCTACAGCTGAATGTCCACTGCTATTTGATTCAATGTGACTATCCTGCTGGTGAATATGGATTACATACACATTGATGTGCTAAATTGTGGTCTGCATCAAGTATTGGATCTCTATTTGTCATAACTCATAACCATGATAATTCACTTTATGTTGCTTAAAATAAACCTGCAGTCATATCCAGAATCCACAACTCACTGTTGCAGTAATAAGTGCTAGCAGAAGAAAGTTCAAACGCAAAACGAGCTGATTTCAAATGATACAACCGCTTCAATAGAAATGCCGGTTCAGAATTATGATGTCGCTTCTTTCTCTAGAATATAATGATGTGCATCTTCAGTTAATTGGGAGTTGGAATCTCCCCTTCCTCTAATGCCTCTTCCATATATGGTTCTCCACCAAAACCCAGGAGATTCTTTCTTTCTTGTGATTCATCTTCTTCACTGCACCCACTGTCCAAGCACAGAAAATCATCAGGATTAATTTCCCCAATAAAGTCTGAATAAGCATCTTTCACTTCCTGCTGAAAGTCAAATATTTCCTCCTCAGGAAAATTCTTTAGATTTGCACTACCACTGGAATGTCCACCACTTTCCTCCACATTTGCTCCACACTTACTGCTAGAAATAGGTTTTAAATATTCAGCAAGTGCATCTGACATCCGCTTACTGGGGCGAATAAGTCCTTTCTCAGATATGGTCACATTCTTAGGAATTTGAGTATTATTACAAGGCTCTAAAATTTTGTGATCCATAAGATCCACAACCTTCGTGTCTGAAAGCATCTCACCTTCTTCTATTTCCACCTCTCTAAAAAAAGTACCCTTTGGGCTTTGGTTGCTGCTGGGAGAATCAACAGGTTCCTCATTCTTACAAAATGACCTTGTGTCCTTCTCGATTTCAAAGTTATAGCAGTGTGAAGGAAGAAAAACATATATCACAGGATACTCTACAATAACAGAATCCTTCAATTGCAGACCTATGGGATCCTTTATGTTCAACTGACGAAATGGTGACATGGCTCCCTGCAAGGACCAGAAAAGTTGCCCTCAAATATTATTTGAACTTAAGATGTGAGAATTTGTGACAATTAAACATATAATACCTTAGCATTCTTCCGAAGGAAAACTTCAAATCATCCAAGCGTGCATTGCAAAATGGCCTCAACTGATTGTTCCATGGAGTAGGTGCTAGATGTTTCTCAATGACAGAATACAAGCTCATATTTTCATGAATGCTGGAAGAATGAAATTGTAATCTAAGTTTGCATGGCTTCTTTCAAATTGATGGTTAAAGCACACAAGACACAGTAGTTACAGTCTAAACATAACATGCCACCAAAGATGTCTAGAGATTCCTAGATTCATAGCAGAACAAAGTAGGGTTCTTTGATAATAAATCCTTATTTGCCAGGCTTTGAGAGGATTTGGCATATATTAACCAAAGAAGGTGGCCACATGTTTCAAACTCACCTGTGGTCAATTAGGTTGACATCTGTCGAGTGAAACCTCCATTCAAGCGTCCAATACATACAGTTCTTCCTGGACAAGAGTATATGATGATGTAAATATAAAACCCAACCAAATGACAAGATAGTCAAGAGAGCAATTTCTAATATAAAATGCATATTACTTTATTGACTGAACTACAAAGGGAAGATGTTTAAGGATAAATATTTTTTTTAAAAAAAAAGAATGAAGACAATGCTCTGAAGAAGTTACTATCAGAAACTTTTTGTATACCCTGCAGTGGCCAGCTGCAGAGAACCCAAATATCAATATGGGCTTCTGTCACAACCTAAATATCAATATGCCTATAAAAAAGAGCATGGAACCACTTATTCAAGTATCATTCATGATGTCATTATTATAATGTCTAGTTCTGTTATACATTTCAACCAGCATTGTGAATGTTGTAAACAATTTTTTTTTTTTAAAGTGTAAACACGCTGCATAAGTATTTAATAGATGTTATGGTAGAGATTAGTAGCTAAGAAAGTATCATTATAAGGTGGGGTGACGAGATATATATAACAACAACACCAAGCAGATAAGCTGCAAATATATTTATGAATCAAATTTGCAAAAGAAATTATCTTCAGCAATTTTTCTGTTCTTGTCATTATCTTCAGCAATTTTTGGCTTGAACCAGAGACAATCAAGGTTCACTGTCTCAGTATTAGACCACATCTTGATACCATGTTGGCACATTGTCAATACACCCAGTTGGATAGTCGATTTAGCATATAGAGATTCCATGTGCCTCCTGTACTGCATCTCGGTTCAATACAAGTACCATATAGTACGTTCCAATATATGGACGGTACACACCATTATGGCTAATCCTGGACATAATTAATAAATAGCAAAAAATTGATTTTATTCTTTTTCTTGCAGTTTCCTACACTGGCAATTCTGCCTCTTCCACCAAATAAGAAATGCCAGGAAGTTATGAATTTGAACCTCCAGATTATGATATCTTCGATCATGATATGTTCTTCTGCTAATTGTTAATGGACCGGTACAATAAACTTGTGTCTCACACCAATTCAGCAATATATGTTTCAAATTTTATAACTTATGAACAATATAACTATCGATCGTAATAGTTCCTATTATAGACATGCATATGCACATAATTACTTACTAGTAAACAAAACCAATACATCGGTTTTGCCGGTTGGTTTGAGTGCTTAAATGAAAGGGGAAAAATCACTCAAGAATTTTAAGCTTCTGTGCAGGAATTGCATGGCCATGCCATAATCTACAAGTTACATATGACAAAATAAACTTATATAGCAAAACATGAAAAAATCATATGCAAGTTATAAATAAGTAGTTCACATATTTTCTCTAAAAAGATGTTTATTTTTTTAAAAAATCCGACATGTATGGCATGGATCACTACACTAGTTAACAGATCATATCAATTTAAACTAATATCCATCTAATAATCTTTACTTCTTAGAATCAAGAATTCCAAAATCAATAAAACACAGCAAACAAGAAAATCTAGAATATAAAGACAAACAAACCTCTGATCATATCTCGACCGGTTCTTCTCCCTCTTCGACATGCCAGGCGGGAGAATCATAAGCCGAATCCTCCGACGGTAGGCCGCATTCCGAAGCAGACGGAGCCTCACTGGCATCTTATTAAACCTGAACCCTCCCGGAACTCAGCAAGCATCCGATGAGCCGACTCCATCACCCTCTTCGTTTCCTCCAAAAAGTTGTAATCTTTACCCATCCAAATCAAACAAGTCAGCAAGAAATCCAATTAGCAACACAAGGAACAATCAAACAGGCAATACAGATTGAAAAGAGAGCAGGGACAAGGGAAGAGAGGCCAACCAGAGAAGAGACGATCATCATCGAACTGGGAGAGGGGGACAAACTCGGTCCGATTCCTCTTGCCGGTGCAACTGGTGTGCTGCTTGTGAGATTTGACGCATGGGAGGCTGCAAGTGAGGCGGGAGCAACTCGGGCAGCGGTACTTCCATGGATTGGAGCCGCACTCCTCACAAAGAGTTGGCTTCTTGGGCTTACGATTTAGGTTTGGAGAGGCTTCTAGTTCGGCCATGGCGGAGGTGGGATTTAAAGGACGCAATGGGAGAGGAGAGAAGCTTCAGGTTGTAATACTTCTATTTCGAAGGCGAATACCAATTCGAAGGGTTTAAGATTTATAGGGTCTCCCCGAAGGTGGCCTGATCCAGCCTACAAATGTCAAGCCCATTATTAAATTCATGTTTAGAATAAATATCTAAAAATTAAAATATAAAATCTATACAATACATTGTTATAACTTGCTATTATTCAGAAAATCACATAATGTACTAAGCATTTTGCGTTTGTGAGCACACATCTGGTGTGAGAAGCATAACATACATGATTCTTTAAACATAAATCAATCAATTTATTTTTTTAGAAAAGCAAAAACTATGAATTTAAGAACAAAGATATGACGATGAGATATTGGAGAAAATTAAAATAATATGTAAGACCATATATTTTAAATCATCAAATGTTTTATTAGCTATCTTTATTTACTACATAATCATTATAATTATATTATATATATAATATACATATTATCATATTAAACTATACATAGTCATTATACATATAGTTATTGGTTTGCTAGATATTGGATTTCAAGAATTTGACCTTTGTTTTGTCTAAATTCTTGATTCTTGAAAATGGCTGGGGTTTAGTGTGTGTTTCAAGATGACAACTCCCAAATCAAAGGCTACTGGCAAATGGCAAAGGCTCCGATATTGGTCGGATCGGCCGATATCCATACCGTCTCAATATAACCAAATCAATCTCTCCGTTCCCCATCTCCGCCGCGTTCGCTGCCGCCCCACCATCACCACCCGCGACCCATCTCCAAACCCTACAAAATATCATGCTTCCACCATCTCCCGTCTCCCAACAGACCTTCTTTCCATCTCCCAACAGACCTTCTTTCCACCAAGCTCTCAAAACCTCAAGCGACAAACTCACACCTCCACAACATATGCCCGAGAAAAAACCCCAACCAGAACCTAAAAAGCAAAAAAGAAGACAAAAAAAAAAAAAAAAACCCTCTACCATTCACACCGCCACAACTCGCACAAAATCCCAAATGCTCGAGACAAAACCCCAATCGGACGAGCAAAACCTCAATCGAAACCTAAGAAACCCCTCCCATCTCCCTTAGTGCTCTTTTTCCCCACAAACATCGACAGATTGATGCAAAATTTCGTATATTGAATTATTAATGCTCTGCAAGAAGTCAGAACCCGTTAATGTCCGATCAAAATCTACTAATAATCCAGCGAACAGATTGATGATATAGCATTAGAGCAAAAAAATATCTTTAAGGAACAGAGGTTCTAAAATCTTGGGAAAACATAGGAATAGAGAAAGGTGATGGAATGGGTGAAAGGGAATAGAGAACGCTTACCCCATCTTGAGTAGAGAGGGCGACCTCTGTGGTTATCCCAGGAATAGATTCGATCGATCGCCAAGCGAGAACTGGAGAAGAGGACGGCGGCTTGGTGGAGATACAAGTCTAGGGCAACGCACGGCTAGGTGTATGAATAGATGAGGATGCAAGGGAGACCCCACGGCTAGGTGTATGAATGCATGAGGATGGAAGGGTCCTTCTTCTTCTACCACGACGCCACGCGGAAGAGGAGAAAGAAAGAAACCTTGAGCCTCACCCCAGGAGTTGGAGAAATTTACAATTTTCCCGATAGGTTCTTTCCCTCCCTCCTGTATCCAGCGATCCCTCCAGAGAAAAAAACCCTCGCAACGAGTTCGCGATGCGCTTTCGTTTATTTTCCTGCTCTCCCTCTCTCCGCCCCCTAGTGCTCTCTCTCTCCTCTCCACTCTCTCTGCCCCATCCCCGGCCTTTTATTCTTTTTCATTTTAATTTGAGTTTTATTTTTGATTTATTAAATTTTGGTTGGGTTCGATGGCTCGGAGTGAGACGTCGAATTCGAGTATGGCAATTGTTGGACGGAGACGAATTGGATCCGCATGGACTAAGGGTGGGATGCCTTTATTTATTTAGATGATGGAGCAAATGAAAATCATTGAATTAGATATCGCGGATCGATGATGGAGACCATTTGAATGATAGATGTAAGATTGAGTGCGTTGTGTTTCTTTGTGAGAGAGAGAAAGAGAAGCGCATTTGGTCGGTGTCGGTAAGTATTTTTTTTTTCTTTCTTTTTTTTTTAAATTATGGTGGGGGATTTGAAAAAGTAGATAATATCAGTAGAGAAAGAGTGAGCTCCTCTCCATCGACAATCGAGAAAGGAAGAGAAGGGAGGAAGGAGATGGGCCTAACGGCTTTGGATTTTGGGTCTCAATCCGATCTAAATCCGGTATAGATTTATTTATTTAAATAAAAATCTTGTATTTAGACCCTTGATAAAGGTTATATTCAATTAAGTCCTTTTGACAATTGACTGAACCAGACCATGTTTAGTTAATTTAGTTTAGGAGTGTTTTGCAATTAAACTCGGATAAAATATTTATTATAAAGACCCTTTTCTATTCGGTCACCACATTTTTGGCTTTGAAGCCAAAGGCAAAAAAATATTAATTGGGATTGTCCCCATGGGTCAACTACTACAATCATGCATATAAATACAAATACAATATGACTACTGCCTACCTCCTACTACTACTTAACCATCTATTCTTAAATGCATATGAAACGGACACAAACTACTGATCTCAGATATGTATAGATCATCATTATCTCTTAGTCATTCTAAATGATTCATTCTGGATGAAATTCTGAGCTATTGGGACTAAGAAGTTATTAACAATTCAACTATCAGAAAATTTGTCTTTACCTTTTTCTGAAGTAAATCTTAAATGATGACTGAAAATTTAATAAAATAAAATTTATATAATAATAAAAATATATTATTTTATTGATAAACTATGAAGAAAAGAGATATATGCGGGATGTAAATAGGTGGTCATGTTCTCCTTAATGATAAGGATTTCAGAAAAATTGATGCCGAAAATATTGATTCAAAAAATAATTTTTTCGTTAGTAAAAAACAGAAATGATTATGTTACTTTTATTATTATATTATTTAAATATTTTAAATTTATA
>KE504766.1:1244327-1260298 GCA_000441515.1 Elaeis oleifera | reverse complement strand
CTTATTATTATAAATAAAAATTATATACCTCAATTTTTTGGATTGAATTAGTGAAAAAAATTAATTTATTTTATAATTTTTTTTTATGAGATCTAAATTGAGTGGGTTGAAAAAAAAATTTTGATCAATTGAATCATCCATCCCCCGGGATGCAAGCATGGGGACCGTCGAAGAGAAAATAAACAGATGCAGGGTTTAATAGTCACGTCGTTTTGTTAGTACTGTACAAACAATCTATACAAGCGACGAGACGTACGCAAATCGCGTGCAAACGGGGATACAAGCTATTAATGTAGCAATAAAATGTAACTCATAAGTTTAGCTCCTACTTCTCGTCTCATCTCGGCAGGCTCCATCTGTTTCAGCGTCAACATTATTGCAAGTCTGTAACTCTTGAATGGTTGAATTTGCCTGCCACTCTGGCCAAGTCCAGCTCACGCCTCACATGGCGTGGGTCAAGTCTAGCGCTGATGCTGGACCAGATGGGTCTCCTTCATGACGTAACAACAGGAGATAGGCCGAGCACAACTCTCGAGATGGCGAGCCGAGTGCAGAGTCCACCATGTGCTCGTCCCATTGCCCCAGCATGGCCCGGTTCAAGCGTGCGATGAATCCGTGCCTCCGCTCCTCACAGTACTGCAAGAACCGCGCGACGTCGATGTAGCTGCCGTCATCCCAACATGACGTATTGGTTGTGATGGAGAGATCATTGCGTTTCAAATGCTGCCTTAGACGGGCCGCCATGGTAAGGTAGTCGGCCATGGAATCCAGGAGCGATCGAGGGCCCCGCCCTGCCCGTTCCAGAGCCACACTTGGGCCATGCCCCGTTGCACCGCCGAGGCCACCGAGATGTGTACATTGGCCTCCGCCATGACACTGGGGCTTACAAGAATAACGAAGTCACCGGGGTGGCGACCGGGTCTTACCGAGACGGATTCGGTGAAGTTTTGGACGGCCAACTGAAGGGTGACGCAGCTGACGGGCTTCCTGGGGTACAGCTCGCTGGGGTAGAGCACGCGCTCGATGAAGTCACTGGAGTTGAGGATGAGCCGAGCGGCCCGGCCGTTGGAGACGAACATGAGGTTGAAACGCCGGCCGGCGGCGGTGTGGCTGTCGGCGCTGAGGATGGTGATCTCGAAGCCTTTGGCGGCTTCGTAGTTTGCCCACATGGAGACGGCAGCGAGGCTGACAAAGGCCACAAGACGGATGAGGAGGGCGAGGGTGGAGGGTGAGGCGGCTGAGTTGTTGCAGTGGAGTTGGTGACCGTGGGGAAGGTTGGTTGGTGGGGGTGTGGATGGCCATTGGGAGGAGGGCCTGATCATCCATTTGGAGAAAGAAAGAACTTGGACGACTCCTAGTTGCAAGTGGGCTAGTATTTTACATAGACAGGATATATAGAAAGTGCAACCTAATCATCCCAATTAATTGCCATCATTCACTTTCCCTTCTTACCAAATGCTGCCACCATTTTTTAAATTTTTCTTCTATTTTCTTGGAAGAAGTAGGTAGCTTAATCTGGGCTTATCCTTTCACACCTGTGGCTGGCACTGAACTTTGAGATGGTTGCGGCTGTATCTGTCGTCACATTGTGAGAGAAAGAGAAAGTAAGCTAGCTTGTTACGTATCTTAGGGCAAGGCAACAGGGAATGTGTAATAGATTGTGTAATGGATGTAAGAAGCCTGTTAGAGAAACGAATTAATTTCGAGTGAGGCCCATCCGACCGGTAAGCGAGCGGTGTCTCGTCCGCCTCTGGACGGACGGGAGGTCGACCCCGATAAAGAGTCCTTGTCCGAACCAAAACTGGGGATGAGCTCGCGACATTGGGTCCTACAAAAGTAAGAAATCTTCTGACGGTGAGAAGAGCCAGAAGCCACCCGGACCTGAGTAATTTTGATGGGGAGTCAAGCGGATGTTGGCAGGACAATCAGAACATCCAATGGGTGGTAGGAGAACGTACATCCTGCTTTGCAATGCATGTGATTTGGGGGGCCCACGTACGACACCTTGTTGGATAATCGAATAGTTCGGTTGGTGTCACATCTGCTTTATATAACTGTTTTCTTTTTTGGTAATAGCTTTATATAACTGTTTTTCTTTTTGTGGTAATAGCTTTATATAACTGTTTTTGGTATTGATCAGGCTAAAAGGACAGTGCCAAAGATTGTGCATGCATGCGGCATGTGTGTGAGTTTGTGTGGAATCATGCGTTCGCAAAGAAATCTAAACAAATGTTAGCTTAGTTAGCGGTGATCTAATATTCCATAATAGATTTTTTTTTTTTAGTTGTGAATTATATTTGACAGTTGTCTTTTGAGGAAAAAAATCAAACATTGGAAGATTTTATGATCTTCTAATTGTATTTTTATGATATCTGAGTTCCACTGATATCAATATATAATTATATAAGATGTTGAACCCATATCTGCTAGCGCTTAAAGGCATGCCATGCATGGCTTCTAATACATTCCATTACTTTTGGGGCTCTCTTCATTGAAAAATTATTAGTTGGATTAGGTCTACTAGCTTAGCACTGGACTAATCCAACCAAAACCAACATAGAAAAATATGGAAAGCAGAGAGTGGAAAGACAGCCTCTTTGTCCTTGAATTGGTGGCAAACAATGCGTATGGTTGTGTTAGAGCTCAAAAAGGAAGCATCTAATTAAGACAATTTTATCTAAATAATATTATTTTTAAAAAAATATCAAAATAATATTTTTTTTTTAAAATACTATCCAAATCAAGATCGTCTTATGATAGAACGACTTTCTTTACTGACTCATCTAAATTCACGCTATGTGGAAAACTGACTCAATAACATATAGTCGTCCTATGATAAGATGGCTTAATAAGTCGTCCTATGGTAGAGCGACTATATGAGTTGTCTTACCATAAAACGACTCACTAAGCCGCTATTCCTCCTCTCACTTCATGCTCTGTCATCATGACTGACCTAGGATTCCAGCCTCTTCCTCCTCTCGTTTCTTCATGCTCTTTAGGGTTCCAGCCACCTCCATCTCTCTCAACTCCTCGCTCTTGTGCCCCTTCCATCTCCCATCTGCGGTGGGCTCCCTCAACTCCTCTCGATTGGAGGAAGACCAGGGAAGACAATCGAAAAAACAATGGAGAGGAAATAGATAAGTCCTTGCTTTTCTTTATAAAAGATACTTGCAATTTAATTTTCAAAATTTTATCTTTGCTTTTCTATGGATCAAGAAAGCGAGCTCCTGTAAGTTGATATATCATTTTAGCCATCATTATTTATTAAATTCCATACTTCTCTTACCCTTTCATCTATTCAAGAGCTTGTCTATTCACAATAAGGGATTGGCCTGCAGTAAAATTTACATAAGTGTTTATGATGACTATGGCAAGATAATTCGAAATATTCTTTGCAAACCCTCTATAAAACCATGTCTATGATTTCCTACACAAAGATAAGATGCATGATTAGCCCTCATTTCTTTTAAAGACATCAGGCTTTTTAGATGAAATTACCCTGAAACCCGTAAAATCTATAAAAGGAAACCTACAGGTGATAACCTAGATCTCAAGCACTGAGAGATTTGAGGCCCTTTTGTAGAGTAAAAAGTATAAATTTGTAAAACTACGAAAGAGCTGTAGACCACAAAGTTACAAAAGAAGATACTGCAAAATATGTACCTAGAAGCTATTGCTATTCCTCTAGCTATAGGATCATGCATGATTAGCTCATCTTTTTATTTTGTCTCAGACATAGCTAGTTCAGACTCTGACGTGTATCCAGGATCAACTGATCCTACCGTACTGTATCTCCGGATCTGACACCATAGTGACCATATATATTCTGGAGAGGATATGGGGTCCTTACACTGCAAACACGGAGGCTCGACTGCAATGTGTGTCTGACGGCCACATGAAAGGATCGTAGAGTATCTTCATGTGGCTGATTTTTATCGAATTTTAAAGTTTGCGACATACAGCTTGATTGGATCCTCATCACGGTCATGACAGAGCAATGGCATCAAGAGACTCACATTTTCATCTCCGCATTGGGAGACAACGATCACGTTACAAGACGTTACTGTTCTCCTTGAATTATGGGTGCATGGGCCTACCATCATCGATACTGCACAAATCATCTGGTCGGACCTCTGTGAGGAGTTGTTTGGAATTAGACCGTCAGAGACGATATTATCGAGGTCTTCACTGAGAGTTCACTAGCTTCACGTCCCGTTCCACCACTTATCAGATGATGTAGATGATGAGATCGTACAGAGACATGCTCGAGCATTCATTCTATGCCTTATCGATGGCCATCTGTTTATCGATAAGTCCGATTTTCACATGCAGTTGTTGTACTTACCTCTCCTACGTGATCTCCATGTATGTGGATAGATGAGTTGGGATAACGCTACTTTGGCCTTCTTGTATCATAAGCTCTGTAGGGCCACCAGGCCAGATACACGTGAGATAGCTAGGCCATTAGTATTGCTGCAGCTTTGGATATGGGAGCATTTACACATCGAACGACCAGATATGGTGCTCTCTAGGGTAGGAGCCCACCAGCTAGTGCCGGGAGATGATGCAGTAGGCCATGGCCCATTAGATGAGGATGATGCTGGTACTGAGGGCCCATTTGACGGGATACAGTACGATCAGATTGATCCACTTGAATGCAGGTATATAACCAATAACATTAATTTTTATGATAAATGGTCAAACGCTTTCACAGAATAACATATTGACTTTATTTTGGACAGGTAGAGGACTCAACTAACTAGTGCATGCAATCCGATGCTGCATACAATCATATACTATAGGGATCAGCTTAACCAGCAATGCGATAATCAGATGGTGTGGGTGCCTTACATATCGGAGATACTGGCTATATTGTTTGAGGTATATCGATCAGATCAGCATGTATGGAGGATACGCGCAACTCTCATTTGCTTCAGCATCATGGAGATCTACTGTTCGGAGCATGTGATGCGACAGTTTGACATGCATCAGGACATCTCCCCATCATGCGACACTCGAGATAGCCTCCACAGTATAGATCGATGAGGGCGGCATCGTCATAATTGGGTTCGAAAGCCCAAAACTATATTGATGCATGAGAGCAGCGGGAGGATTTGATTGTGGCTGGTCTACCTATGTTCCCCATGATGGATTATTATGATCTATATCTACAGTGGTATTGGAGCATCACTAGGTGATTCATCTCACCATTAATGAGGGACCAGTCCGAGATGAGGTTCCGTCCATCAGACGGTATGATGGACATTATGGTAAGTATATTTGCTTTTTGTCTTATTTGTTATGTCGTTATTGTTATACTTATGAATAATATATGTTTTCTCTTTGATACTGACAGTTTCAAAAGATCACGTTATTATACCATCGGATAAGGAGCAGCTTCCATTCGGTCACCATTGGATGCAAGAACCAAGCATTTGCCGATGTCATGGACGGCCTTATCGACACTATGTGAGTCATCTCTGAGGATAGACGACTTCATACTATGCTGTTGATGGATAATCCAAGTACCTCATCATAGCCCAGCACACCTCATAACCTGGCTTCTTGGACTTGGACCTTCCCTTAGATGATGCATCTATATCACAAAGGATTAGTGAGCATAGAGACATGTCGCACCGATCCGATGAACAGTATGTCGATCATGCGTATGGGAGGGTCGGAGGTAAGAATAGACTGAGAATTTTCTGAGGCAAAAGTCAGGCACCTTTCTCTCCATCGATCGATGCCGTGCCTGAGCCATCATCTGTATGGCTAGAGGTAATACGCATCTACAAGAGGCGAATGGAAAAGAGACCTCAGTACCTTAGTATATACGTCTCTCGACAGTTATATTAATTGTATATTTTTTTGCTAATAAATTTATAATAATCAACCATTGATTTATATTAATTTGAAATTAATATTACAAATTTTTCAATCTAAATGCACATGCTACAATTTTTGTTGGTTGCACAAAAAATCATTATAGATCTTGACACAGGTTATTATGGTTGAAGTTTGGGATTGTCCCATAATTTTTGTCGTTAGCATGATTTTGTTCTATTTGTTATCTTTCAAGTACTCGAATTCTCATACAATCTTATATGGGAAGAATGGGTCAAGGAAAGATCCAAAGCTAGAAATCTTCACGGAGAAATTTGTGCACTTAGCCTAACGAGATATAAATACTCCGATGTAAAGAAGATAACCTCTTCCTTCAGTTACAAATAGGTCCAGGTATGTTGCAATGTATAAAAGAAGCTTGATAATGGCCATTTAGTGGCAGTAAAGATCTCGAATAGTTCTGAAGAAATGGTAGGAAATTTTCATCAAAGTTATCAGCATTTGTTGCACTTATCATGTCAACATTGTGAGCTTACTAGGCTTTGTTTGAAATATTTACAAAAATTCTCATATATGAGATCATCATCCATGGATCATTTGAAAATTTCATTTACATAGAGCAAAAAACAATATCAAATCTTACATGAGAGAAACTATTGGAGATTGCAATTAGTAATGCACAGGGTTTAGAGTATCTCCACCATGACTAGAATATCAAAGTCGTTCTATCATAAGGCAACTCTATAAGTTACCTATCATAGGGTGATTTATAGAGTCACTCTACTATAGGGCGACTTATTAAGCCGTCCTATAATGGGATGATTCTACGTTGCTAACTCCACCATCTATATGGTGTGAATCGTGGTGAGCCAGCACATAAAATCGCTTTATAATAGGGTGATTTTATTTGACCAGTATTTTTGTAAATATTTTGAAAAGAATATTATTTGGATATTTTTTAAATTAATATTATTTAGATAAAATATTCAATTAAGAGATTTACTTACCGGCTCACCTTGACCTGATCTCAGATGCCGGTCCCCAACATTTCTGCAACCCAAATGTCTCTGGGCAACGTGGAAGGAGATAACCTATGGATGGTCCAAAAACTTAGAAAATGTATGAAATGAACCCAGTTGAAAACGAAATCTACAAACTACAGGGTGACAAGACCATTCCTAGCTACTCGTGGGATCCATGGCTCCTGGAGCGGTCCAAGTTGTTTCTGCATCAAAACCTATTGCACTTTTTTGTCAACCAGCCACCTGCTTGCAACCTTGGGTACCACGCTCTCGTCAACACAAGCTCAACTTTACCTAAGCACGGGGTGGCGCATGGAACTGTTGTACTTCTCAGATTTGAAGATCTCTGGTTACTGGAACAACATTTGCGCAGACGCAAGGTTATTGGAACTATCAGACTGCGACACTAAAGTAGGTCCGGATTGTTTGCGTGAAAAAAAATACATATGGTTCCAGTTGGATCGTGTAATGCCTGCTTCAAGATCTGTGTAGATGGACGGAAGATAGAATTTTAAGGGCTTTGAAATCTAAGCAATATGCAATCCAACAATTGATGCCGTGTAAAAAAAAAAAAAAATCTATCATTCTTTCGCAGCAAAGATACAATAGGAACCCATTTTGTGGTTTCTGAGTACGAAGCAAGGCGTTAAATAATTCATTATTCCATTATAAAGGACTCCCTCAGAACTGTTATTGACTGTTATAACGGTTATAACGATCGTTACTTATTTAATATTAAATAATTATAGTAAATAATGGCTATCATAACAGTGCTATAATGGATAACCAGGGCTAATAATGTGTTGTCTTTTCTTACTTTATATTAGATAAATAATATTATTTTTGAACCATAAAATTATTATTGGAAAGGATTTAAACATTAAGTTCGGATTTTAAAATATTGTTTATTTAAGACAACGTATAAATAGAAATAACAATCATTATTTATATTATAGTGCTATAATAGGAAAGAATGGGAACAATGGCTGTTATAGTTTTCGTGTTATTTATCTTAATAACGTAATGGAGGTGGCCGAAGCAATTATAATGGCAGTTCTTGTGGTTATGACGCCACTATTTCAAACCATAGTATGAACTATGCAGGCATTGCAGCTTTTCCAGCTAGAAGTACATTGCTAGAAATATACACGTGGTTTCTTATATATCTACTCCAGCAAGCTGATTTTAAATCACTAATTTTATAACCATTTTAATAGGCATTATAATGGTTATTATTTCCATTATTTCTCATTATAACATATCATTATAATGCAAATGACTGCCTCTTTTTACGTGTACCTTCTTTTTTATTTAAAAAAATAAGTTTTTGTCACAAAGTTTGCTCCACAATGTAAGATCCAAAAAATAATATAATTTAATATAATAAATAATAAAAATACAATGCCATTATTTTTCCATTGTTAGGCTTTCTTTCCTGTTATATTATCGTTAAAGCAATTATTATTTCAGTAAGTATTTGAATATTAAAAAATAAATTAAATTTGCTTTTTGAGATAAATAATAGAGGGTATAGCCATTAAAATGGTTAGCTACATTTTGATAGCTAGGGTTCATTATATTATTTAAAACCTTGCAATCCAGAGAGAGAATGCAAGCAAAAGAGATTAGAGATGAGTCGCTAAAGTTGCTCATGGACAATTCTCCCCGAGTTAGATTTTCTCTAACTCATTTGCATCAAAAAAAATGTTGCTCATGAAAATTCATGCATTGGCTAGCAAGATGGTCTTTGGTAGGGATATCTTTTTTTCTTTTTTTAGCACAGTAGGATTAGATATTTTTATATCTTGAGCCCGCTTAGAAGCTACAGAGAATGACTTCGAAATATGATCCTCGGGATTCTTCGTTCTCAAGCTTCGGAGTGCGTACACCCACAGGGCAATGAGGCTTGTTGATATTTTCCAGTTGACAAGCCGAAAGCTCGAGTCCTAAACTACTCCATAGGTATCCTCCTTATCACTGTCCCAACTTTACCTGGCAGTTGGCACTTATCCGGCCTTCTGAAGAAATATAGCAGAAAACGAACAGTATAGATCTGATCAAAGACTTGAAAAAAGAAAAAAAAACATGCCTAACCAATCTTAAATAAAGATTTTTGTCCTTTGACGACTACTTGTTCATTGTTTTTAAAGAGAGCAAAGAATTCGATGCAAATATTTTCACTTGGGGCTCCAAGATTTTTCTCATAGATTCATTCAATTAAAGGTGTAGTTTGGCGTCACTTTTACATTCTATGATTTTTTCATAAATAAAAATAAAATTATTTTATGTTTAAATTAAAATATAAATATATTTAGTATAGTCAATTATTTTCAGAAGTAAACGTAGTGATGGACACGATGGTAGATGTAATAGAGGTAGTAGAGATGGTGATCGTATTGAATGCTAGTATGACGGTAATAAAAATGATGTCATAGAGACGACAATTACAGTAGTCATGGTACGGTAAAAGGCTTGATAATAGTGATAGTGATGATGAGTAGTAGTGATACAGGCACTAGAGATGAATGGAGATGGTGATGATGGTAGCTATGATATGGTGGCAGCGACAATGACAACGATGACGGGATGATATTAACAGTATAGTAAAAATATATTTTTTATTTTAAAATATTGAAAATAAGAATTTTTTAATTTATTTTTTTAAAATATGAAATAATTTACCTTGATTTCTATAATTTTGTTTTTTAAAAAAATATGAAATAAGAAAAGAAATGCCAAACAGCTATGCTGATTTGCTTTAGTATATGGAAAATATGATATACCACAAGATCAAGCACAAAATAGATTCATCGCCTTGAGGAATCTGATAGGATGAAAGGAAAGAGCAAGACAGAATTTGTTATTTTCTATCAATTTTTTTTTAAAAAAAAAAAAGCAAAGAATTTTCTGGTGAAGGAAAGGAACTCTTTCCATATAATTTAGCATTTTTGATATTACAAAGCATAACGTGTGGAACATGTTCTTGCTATCCATGAACTTGTCAAGGAAGGAAACAAGCGCACGCATAAAATAATTGAAGAAGAAATCCATCCCGTCTCAAGTGCCAATGGTCACAAACTGCAACATTGCCGTCACGAAAAGTAGACCCGGTTTTGTCAAACATCTTCGCATCGAGGAAGATGGCCATCGGGCATCGTTTTCATTGTATGGGCATTAGGAGATGGATTTGTGGGCTGCCGTCATATTTAAGCTTAGCCCATGTTCCTCATGGGCCTATACGAGCATTTCGTTCGGTCCAATCCAGTAATGCCTACACGAGTACATGCGCGTGGTGACTCTCTTCCTCATGTAACTCTCACACTGCTGGATCAGCTCCTGTAGTTGGAGAATGATGGACAAATATCAGCAAGAAAGTTGATGCTGGGAATCCAAGCTAAGATCAAAGTTTCCGGTTCTCCGAGCATACGAGTGGCTTGCACGCTTGACAAGATTAGATACAAGATCAGGGCATCAAGGAATTTTGAGATCAGTGTTGAATCTCGCTTCCTCATTCTGGTAAAAAGACTTCTCACATCAGCCTCTTGCACCATGATATAGAGGCACCCTAGTCGCCCATTTCACATCATCGAACCTCGTATAAAATTATCTTTAAATTCTTAAACGTCAAATTTATATTAAACTTTCAAACACACCAAACCTGACATCAAATTTTGAGAGGATAAAATAATAATTTATTAATAATTTAATAAATATTTATAATAAAATATATATCTCTAAAATATTATAAAATATCAATAATATTAATTTTATATATAAATAAAAATAAATAAAAAATATTATCTTATACTAACTGTAAAATAATTTTAATTACGTAAAAAACTTAATAATCTCTTCCACATTAAAAATTGAAAAATAAATAAATAAATAAAAACTATTTTAAAAAATTATTATTTTAATAAAATTAATATATAAATTAATTATATAATTTTTTTAAATTAATAGATTCGTATAAAATTAAAATATTAAAAGGGCCATCACATGTCATGTCTGATTTAGCTACAAACAACAAACAATCAGGAATTTGACATAGAACGAGAACACGAGAGGATTATCAATTTATGCCACTATAATTTTGTACCCTCGAACAACCACCAAGCACAGAAAACCTGTTAACAAGGACAGCAGAGGAGGATTACATTCTCATGCGATAGATATTCTTTATCACCAATGTTTATCATACGGCGACAACAAATATCAGCAAGAGCTCAGATACTCATGTGAGTCCTTACAAGGAGACAATTTCATTACTGCAACATAGTAAATAACTATATATAAGTTTGTAACAAAGCAAGTTATGTTTCTTTGTACAACTCAAGACTGACCAGAAGACTTTGAAACACCTTGCACTCCCCATATATTACCAAATAAACATGAGTTCAACCACAAGAAAACAAGTTCAACCATGCTCAGCTATGAGCAACATGGCTGCCAAAAGACCAATCTAAAATGTCACCTGTACAATTTGACCTTATTTCTTTACATGACCCTTAGATACCAATTTCTATCTATGCAAAACATGGAGCGCCATTAAACCCCTCCATTCACAATGTAATATATGCATTGGCACATCCATCGCTTCAAAAGTGGACGCACCCTATCATACAATTGCACCTCCAATTTCTCCTCACGTTTTTATACACTTGAATACCTATAGAACAGTCAGCATTCACAACCACCTGTTTGCTGCGGCATTTACTACATTTCCAAGCCATTTTCCAGTTCGGTGCTCTTCTCTGGCTTCTCACTTGGGTTGTTCTTTGTTGGACTTTCCGCCAGGACCTCCGCTGAAACAGTCCCATCTTGTTGCCACACATGAATGTTCATCATGCCATTTAATGGAAATGGTTCCTGAAAATCAATTTGCAGTTTAATGCAATCATCTCACTAACACCAGAAAGAAAAGCAAAACGTCTGCAAGACTTGTCATACTACATACACTGGAAATGAGGTTGTATCTTAAATGTTGTATCTTTATGTAAAAAAAGTCCAATCATTATATATATACAACAAATGTTACTTAGTCTTAAGAAATTATGAGCAAAAATAATATATTTCATTTCGTACCATTCCACATATGGTAAACTCTCACATCAAATGACCTAGAAGACTTCATAATTTATATACATAATGTTCAATGGAACATGCCAGGTCTTGGTGGATGGCATGAGAAAACATCATAATAGTCATATCAGTTACAACATGGTCATATTAGACCTTGACATATTGAAGGAAATCAACGTGTACAATCAGCATTCTGGTGGAATTTTATATACCCTGAACATGATACTATGTCATAAATTTAGACAATGTTCTATTTGCTTTACCTGATCACCAGCTTCGGGCCCCTCAGAATGGAAAAGAATAGGGCGGCACCGCTTGTCTTCATTCATCAAGCTTGAGTTCTGGAAGTGAGCAACGAGTGCCGCTTTGCCCTGAATTCTGGCATATGCCAATGAGGCAACTTTTTCACTATTAAACTTCTCCCATTTTTCCCATTGAATGCCTATACATGTATCAAAACACTTAGAAAAGTTTTTTTTAAATTTACAAGTTTCTATGAGTTAATTCTAGTTTATACTTCCAAGTTAAGATGATAAATTCAGTTTAAAGAAAATCCTATGCCTTGTTTAGGTCTAGGTTGGTTAAACGTTCTTGTTCGTCAAATATGCAATTCAATCATCTACTATCATCATTTCAAAAAGTGTAAAACAAAAAGCATTCTTATAAATGCAAGGACCGGAGGTATCACCTGATAAAAGGAGATGATATGAGAAGGAGATACCATGTTTATAAACGCATAACCAACATTGCACTTGTTCTGCACATTTGGAAGGACATTCGTAATGTCAACATCCAATTCAGCTCTAGAAGAAATGGTCAAGGCAATTTTTTTTCAAATTCGCTAAATTTACCTTAAAATCAATTGGCAAGTAGAGAAAATCATAGGTACCCCTATGATTTTCATCAATGGCTGCTAACAACATCTTGGAGGTGTACCTGGAAAGCAATTATCACAGATCAGTGTCTCCATCTAAAAGGAGAAGAAAATCTCACATATAAGTTCACCATAATATAAATGTGAGCTTACTTATTTGGAATGTTCTTTATCATTAATGTTGTCCGGGTATCTTCCCCACTGACTATTTTTTCCAAGTCAAGCTGATACTGCTTCTTGCTATCTACTTGACTCCCACTGTTGTCAGCTCGTCGACTGCGACCTCGCTCAAGTAGACCCTCACTGTTGGAAGAAACTGGTCCAGTATATGGAGCATTCCCGAAAAATGTATGGCCCAGTCTCTGTGAGGAAATCATTCTGAAATTGGGTGAACTATTATCAGATGTGTTTCCAGCCAAAGCACTTCCAAGATTCATGGAGGCCCGAGCACTCATATTCATCATTAAACTTCCATCATTTCGACTAATACCCATATTTCCAAATGTGACCTGGTTCATGAAAGATGTATCTGGTGACTCAGGAAAAAACCAAAGTGCCTTTCGAAAGGAAGACCAGAGGGAGCTGACCCCACATGATGGTGAGGAAGTGATGACCCAAGGACAGAACCATTGCGATTTGAATAAGAAATCCATGCCCTTGCGCATGGCCATTGGATGTGAATGAATGTCCCATAGATGGTGACTGCCAAGCAGATGATTGGGAATGCTCTGAATAAGTAGTTGGACTGCCCAAAGAAACTGGGGTCCACTCAGTGTTCCAATTCCAGATGCATTGGAGGCTGAAAGACCAAAGAATTTAGAGTTCCCGGACTTGAGCTCACCACTCCATTATTATGCTCTGGAAAGGAATGAGAATGCTGAAACGCAACTCCATGTGATGAATTGCTATTAAGAAACCTGTTCTGCATGGTTACCCCGATTTTGATCTTTCCCAATTGGAGGAATTTTCACAGAGTTTGATATCACAGGTGAAAGTACAGAAGCTAATCCAGGCAAATGGTTGCCCCCCATGGGGCTCATTGCTCCCCAGTTGGGACCTGCTGAGAGCTTGAAGTGGATTGTTATCACCTGGACTGCCATAGTGTGCCCATGTACCTGTCATCCAACTCAGCTTATGCAAATTAGCAAAATTACAGCAACGTATTGGTCATGAGCTCACACCAATTAATAGCCATCAGCTGACTGAGATAAGACACAGTAGCTAATTTACCTGGAGGAGAGTTGGTTATAGGTGATCCCACATAATGTCTATAAATTCTGCTTTCATCTTGTTCCAATTCATGAGTCAACTGCTGCATCAAGCTGAATTCGGAACGTAAACATTTTTAGGACATTGACCACAAATTACTTGAGGGATTGTTAATTGAAATGTTGGTAATGGCATGGGCAGTAAACAAATCTTCCATATATCACAACAGCCAAAATCAATGAGGCATTTACACCATTTATATAGTGCAACACATATTTCAGCTACTACATATTTAGCTAAATTATTTGCAGTCATAGGACCTGCAAGACATGCTACAACATTCACAGACATGCGGTCACACTTACACTGTAATATGTGTGTGTGTGTGAGTGAGTGAGTGAGTGTGTGTTTGTGTGTGAAAGAGAGAGAGAGAGGAGACTTAAGACATTTCCACAATATTTCAAGGAATAGGAAAAAGGGGTGTGATCAAAAACCACAAATCAGCATGATAAAATCCTCATTAAGAAACAAATCTAGGTTAAATGATGCCAGCAAGTGCAATCAGCTCAGAAAATTTATTTAGAAATTAAAAAAGGGTGTAATCTTCAAAGTGTGATAATGGAACAACGCCTATAATCAATGAAAATTTTAAACTCATAACCCTCTCCAGTCTGATCTTATGAAAGGCATATAATATCCAATTGGTTAAGCATATCAGATCGGTACGCCCACGAGAGGCTTTCAATGTCTTCAGGCAGAGCTTCCCTTCAAAGGCATTTTTTACGTACTTGACTCTTGTAAACCTAACATGCCCCCTATCCAGACCATTCTGTAAAGTCTTAAATTTCTTTTAGCATAATTAAGATTTCAAATCACCATGTATCATCATTTTCAAAGTGGGATTGTGTTAATAATTTACTCAAAAATGTAGGATTAAAGATGAAAAAATTTGATTAAAAATTGAAATGTCAAATAAAAGGCATGATTTTACAATGCCAAGATACAACAGTAAAAACATTGTATACTCTTAATCTGGCTATAAATCTCAGATGACAGACAGGAAATCAGAGAATCAACTTCAACTAAAACAAAGTGCAAGGCTAAGATCTCATACAGGTTCCAAAATTTTATCAAAAGTGAAAGAATAGATACACTTTGATTTCACTTCTAGCAACAATCCCTTCATGCAACAAGCAACCATAATATCATCAAGGACATTCTGCCATCTCAGAAAGCATAACAGAAGTAAAACCCAGAATTATTGGCCACAGTTTTTGAATAACAGGAACCGGAACGCAATAATGTAATTATCCAGGAAGCTACAACTTCTGTCAGACTCAAAATAGAATAAGTATACATTTTGGAAGAAACAATATTTCAGAATTACAAAAGGTTTCTTCCCCTTGTTAAGAATAGAAAAGAGAACAGGAGTAAAAACAAACATAGCCTGATTAGATCACCTTTTGATGAAAAAATAATCATAAAAGACTAGAGTTCTTAAGTAAATAATGCAAACCCAGATTAAGCCAAAAAACAGTAAACTTTACTAAGAATAGAACAATGTGATGGAAATAGCAAAGGAAAAATCAGAACCATGTAATACAAACCAAGAACACAATCGGAAAGAAACAGGTAAGTGCAGATGCAGAAACTAAATTCATAGACATACCTTCTACGAGCTCCACCAGGACGGCTAGGTTCCAGCTTTATCCGTTTGCCAGCTATGTCGCTCTTGTTCAATGCCCGTAGTGCAGCTTCTGCCGCTCTGACATCATAGAACTCAATAAATTTATGGTGCCGCTTGTGCGGAGTCTCCCTTATCTGTTTATGCAACAAGGAGATGTGCAACACTTCACATAAACTAGTATGAAGCCAGAGAGAGAGAGAGAGAGAGAGAGAGAGATTGGTGGCGTAGGGTTAGGAAAACAACTTCCACCTCC
>KE504766.1:1221563-1244307 GCA_000441515.1 Elaeis oleifera | reverse complement strand
CAGAGAGAGAGAGAGAGAGAGAGAGAGAGATTGTGGGCAGGGTTGGAAAACAAACTTCCCACCTCCTTACTTCCCCATAAGCCCCAAATATTTGTCGAAGGTCATCATTTGAAACTGATGGATCCAATTAAAATTACAAGAGTTCCTTGGTTCATATCTTTGTCAGATGGATTGTCCTGGCAGGAAAAATATCTATCAGAAGTGACATAGGTTAAAGCAGATTGATGATAAATTGAGAACATCTTGTATCAGACCTTGGGAATTGAAAAATGAATATCGAGTTTTCTCCGTCGTAAGGGCTTATTTGTAATGCACGCATAGCAGTTCGAGCAGCTCTGATATCATAGTAAGATATCATCACAAATCCCCTGTGCTTGCAAGCAGTGTAAAGAGTCCGGATGTCCCCATATTGCTAACAAAAGGCAAAATATCATGGTAGATGTCAAACAGAATAAATAATGTCTAGAAAAGTTATTCCATAATAATTTTACACAAAAAAAAAGGAAGGGGCAAATAAAGTTCGTAATTCAGAAGAACATTCCACAAGAAGTCAAACTAACAGGATCAAAGAACATAGCTTTCTGATTGGCATAATAAATGAATGCAGACACTAACTCCACATTAAAGATCACAGTTTTCTACTATTGATCACCCAGGGAAACAACTATAAGTGCATAGCTGAATCCTTTTGAGCAAAATTGAACCCCAAAAAAAAAAAGATAATTAGAGAGCAGTAGTTCTCCACTTGATTGATAAACTAATATTCTATCTTCAATATAACACTTATCAGTGGTTGTCGGATTCTTATTTGCACTGACTGAGGGCCTAAATATCCAAGATCATTACCAAGCAGACTTTACTATTGCTGGCACATACCAGAAGAAAAGGATACATGGTAATAGAAATACATAGACCAAGGACACACCAACATATACTAGGAGATACAGGTGTAAAGGGTTTCTAGTTGAAAATAGACATGTTTTAACAATCAAACAAGATTATTGACTAGAAATTTTGCAACCAAGACACAATAGAGTATACATGATGTTACATAATCAAGAAACACTTTATATAGGTAAACAATCATGAAATGGAATCAAGGAAAAGCAACAACAGTAACATGGCAAAGTACAGCTATATTGGTAGACTACTCACTGGAGAAAATAAATATGCCGTGTGACCCACATTGCATTGTGTACCCTATCAATGGTTTTGATCCATATATGGTAAAACTATCTTATAAGTGAAACGCACTAATAGTAACCAGTACAGAATATAAACTCCCATGTTGTGCCAGTGACTTAGCAGGATGAAACATATTGTACAGCAGAATACCATATGATTTAATACTTCAACAGTTGCATATAACTGCATAAGTTGGCATGCCATCCAGCATTAGCAAAGCAGGAAAACAGGATCATCTCCAAGATTTTCTCTCTCCTGAATGAGATGTGTGATTAAGACTTTTATAAAGTGGCATATCAAGAAGCAATATGATGATTAAAAAGAATTTATCTATTATTTAGAAAAAAAAAAAGGAACAAAAACCTTTTTAATGTTGCATGAATGGTTACCTTACTAGTAGCTTATGAAAAGTTGGCTGAAAACGAACTATAGCAACAAGCCCACAACAATCTTGCAATGTAAAATTTAACATTTCATCCTATCCAACCATCAAAACCTAAGATAGAACAGACATTCCTAACCTTGTCTTATATAGCACATGCTATAGAGAAGCAAGCAGAAAGTTATTGATAGTTTTATACATACCTCCACACAAACCCACATGCATACACATATATACATACATATATACTATATGTGAATACATGGATATAGTCATAGCAAATTCAGTGACAAAAGGAATTTTATATCAGCTAATGCCAGTGTTGTTAAAGGCCCTAGGCGCACCTATGCACTAGGGGTCCCTGGAGCCTAAGAGCAAAGTGCAAGGGGCATGCCTGAGAGAAAATAGATGCCAAAAATAGAAAACAGAGAATTAGCTAAGCAAGAATTCCAGTAAGTAAAACTAGCATCCTATTATTAAAAATAAAACAGAAAAAGATCTAACTATAGACAAAGAAGTCCAGCATGTAAAAACTAGCTCTAACCCAAAAATAATCAAATAAGTGCTTTCTAAATTCCTAATTGGCTAATCCTCCTCCTCATCATCATCAAGCAAACTAGTTTTATCATTTCTTCTTGTTCCTGTGATGAGATGAGATGGAGGTACTTCTTAGGCGATGAGATGAGATGGAGGTACTTCTTAGACGATGAGATGAGACAGAGAGGTACTTCTTAGGCGATGAGATGAGATGGAAGTACTTCTTAGACGATGAGATGAGATGGAGTCTGGTGGAGACGCTTCATCTTCTATCTTCTGATTCTTTTAGGTGATTACAAGAGCCTCATGTAGGTTTTTAAAGCCCATTTGACTTTCAATGATGACTTTTCCAATCCCTATTTACTATAATCAATCTTTCCTACATACTCTAACTATCATTTCCTATTTTTAGAAACTAAATATTAATACTTCCTCAAATCCTGCGCCTCTTGGGCGCCTCATTGAACCTTTGAACAATGCAGAGGCGTGTCCTTGAGGCATCTATGCTGCGCCTAAGGGCTATCGCCTTGTCTAGGGGGTACAAAGACGACGGCCCTTGCCTAGCACCTTTTGCACATGAGGCGCTGCGCCTAAGGGCTATCGCCTTGTCTAGGGGGTACAAAGACGACGGCCCTTGCCTAGCACCTTTTGCGCATGAGGCGTGCCTTTAATAACACTGGCCAATGCTATTGAGTAATGGCAGCATATAAGCTGGTACCTTCTGATTCTTCAATCAAGGAACACTGTAGCAACAACATGAATATCAATTGTTTTATTATATTTATAATCAAAACAATGTCAATGTAATATTAAGGATCACGTCAGCAATATTAGTTAATGCAGCCACTGACTTAAAAGCCTGGATGCTCCAATGATATAACAATTCTCATGACAAACAACATATCACATTCCAATACAAGCATATGTCCACAAGAAAATTAAAATCAAAACAAAAAATTGTTTGGTTCATCTATGTCAGTTCAGCCAAGCTTGGCAATCTTTAGAAGCTAAGGGGAAGCGATCCTCCAACCAATGCCTAACTCAGCAGACAATCTATCAGCTAATTTATATTTTTTAAAAAAAAGGAGCAATTATCAAGTACTACAGTTTATCGTGTAAGTATCCTTTATATATTCCAAACTATACTTATACAATGGCCAGACTGCAAGAACTAAGGCATCTTTTTCTAGTAAAAGAAGGCATCATGACGGAAACAAGACAGATAGAAGAAAATATTTTTGATATCATATTGGTTAAGTGGAGACCTTATCCTCGACAATAATATAGCAGCAGAAACTTGGATGGCCGCTTATCATATTGCCGAGCATTATTTTTGATGGATGGTTTATTGCCCCAAGGACATATGCTGCAAGGCAATATGACCTGCATATGCTAATACAGAGCAAAACTTTATTCTCCTCCAACATGTACTTATAAAAACTGCAATGCTAAAACAGTTTTCATTGTGGGAAAGTGAGTAATCAATACAAAGACCAGATAGCAGATTTCTAATATAAAAATATTCTTTCTTCAAATGCAAAATATTAAACAAATTTCGAATATTACTCTGTATCTTTACATTGAGATCTGTATCACCAAACACAAACAGGGGTGTTGGGTTCTGACTAATATTTTCTCTCATAGAAGATTGACTCACAAGGAGCAACAGATATCCACAAGTTCTGAAAAACCGGTCTAACCAATAAAAGGACTAAAATTATCAAAAATAATATAAAGACAACAAATGAGATTGATGAGGCAGAGCCATGGAATACAAAATATCAAACAAGAATGAAATACTGCATGAAGCAACAGGTAAACTGAAGCAATGTAAAAGAACCATGTCATAAATAATTTACCTCAAACAGAGACCGCAATTCTGAATCTTCAACATTACTATTAATGTTCCTCACAAATAAAGTTCTAGATGGATGCTCTCCATATGGATGTTCACCAGCAATGGTGCCAACACCATTTGGAAGGCTGTACTGACTAATCCCATTGCCAATATAGCCATCAGCAATACTTGCTTTTGCCATCCCAATGGTGAGGCTCTCTGTAGGATCAGAATCCAATTCTATGCCCCCTCCACTGCCGAAAAGATCATACTCTTCCAACTCCTCCACATGACTAGGCAACCCACTAAGGTCAAAATCATCCATTATTCCAGATAAAAGCTCCTCTTCGTCATCAGGTAACATGCTCCCAATTCCTTGGAGGTCAAGATCATCCACAGAATCCCTACCCTCAATCTTTTTACTTATTTCAGAAGAAGCATCATCTACCACTGAATAGCAACAGAAACCGAGGATGAAATCAATTCAATGCAAAGTAATTGATAGTTAACAATGGTGCAACAAACAGCTGCATACATTTCTCATGTGGAAGAACCGGTAAGGAGCTCGAGAAAAGGCTCGCATCACTGGATCCATGATATGCATTGGATCCGGATGGAATCCCCCATGCCTGTGCAGTCTTCCCGGGAGAGATATGTGAAGGACCTGGAGGATATCATCAATATAACTTTTCAATTCAAATTAAATAAATTTCTCTTCAATGACTGAGAAGCAGGATAGATTTGCACTCATCTACCTGTTGGCTTCAAACCACCCAATGACTGTGACTGCTCCATTGCATCTAAGTTGACAAAGAAGGCAGATTGTGAAAGAGGTAGAGGTAGAAAGAGATGTGAGTTTCAAGCCGCCGCCATCACCAAGATTAACATGGATTTCCACCAACTTAGCATTCCAAGTATAGCAAAATAGACATGTCACAACATAATTCAGATCATGGATGTACCTTTTGTTCTTTCATATAATAAGTTTACAGGATCCTTTCTCAAGAACTAAAACAGTATACATCTATATATATATAAGAGTAGACAATCGAATATTCTGACTGAAAAACAACTTGACGATGGAAACATCCCAGATCCCACATCAAAACATCGGAGATGTCACATGTTAAACGCACAGAATAACTTTCCCTAATTGCAGAAGGTAAGATGACCCAAGTCAAACACTCATATTACGAAAACCAATAGCAAGAAACAAAGGCAAAAACATTAATTTTATTATTAACAACATGAGAGTGCCGGCTCATAATACTTTCAATCCGTCAAAAAAGACCCCAGTTTATCATACACCAGAGAGAGAGAGAGGATCTCCGTCAAAGCCTCCATTTTTTTCCGATGAAATACAAAAAATCATGGAAAAGCAATGTACGTCACAAATCTCTCCCAGAACTGGTGAATTTATCAATTACGAGCCCCCATAAAACCACTAAAGACGGAGTAAGTTTGAACAACTAACATCGAATATTCCTTCTCAGCAGGACAATGATCAGGAAAATTGAAGCGCACCGAGATGGAATTTAAAGCAAAAAAAAAAACCTCCAAATCCAAAAGTTTTTGATAAATCACACCAAAAGCACATGATCATCCCCCACCCCACTCCCCCCCGCACCCCGCACCAAAAAAAAACAAAGAAATCTTTTTTGCTGCAGATATCTCATGCCCAATCCCAAATAAACCAAAAAAGGACAAAAAAACCAGAAGCAATTGTCCCTTACCAAGCACAAGAACTCAGCGCTGAGACGAAGAACCCTCGAACGCCGCGAAACCAAAGACTGCGCTCCTAATACAAACCCTAAATTCCCCGAAATCGTTCTACGCCGCCGGCATCGGAGCCGCCGCACGAACTTCAATTCCCAGATATCATTCCATATTCCTCAGAATCGAGAGCGAAATCAGATAAAAAGAGCGCCCTTTCTTTCTCTCCTTTCTCCTCTATTATTCTACTCGACTCCCTCGTCCCACACAGAAAAGAAAAGAAAGTGACGAGTGGAGAAAAACCGAGACAAATAAAAAAAAAAAGACGACAGCGAGAGAGGGAAGAATAGAGAGAGAGGGACGGGAGGAGAATGGAGAGATGAATCCTGGGTGCGCCGGGATTTTGTTATATTTGAATCGGTTTTTGGCGTCCGTTGACGCAGCGTTTCTTAGCTGCTATGCGCTCCTCTCCCTATTCGCTATTCGCTATTCGCCTCCGGAAGGAAGAATAAAATAATAACACAGCAGAATTGGAAAGTTGGAATAACACAGCAGTGGCAGGGTTGTAGGTGGAATTTCCGGATTACCGTGCTTTGTCATCTTTCCTTTGTTACCAAGTTTTGTTTAATTGTTGGATTGTTAATTGCAGTGATTAGTGTGTACCCTCCAATTATAAGACAGAACATAAATGATAAAATTGATCCGGTCAGATGGATATACATTCTATCCAAATCTGATCAAATTTGAAAATAAATTTGATCAAATTTGGGTTCGAATTTGGATAAAATCCGAAAACTGTATCACAGGTATGGATAGGATATAAATAGTGATATTTTCTACTCAAATTCGAATTCGATCTCGATCCGAACCCGAATATATATATGTTTATAGTTCTGTTTTGACAATTCTGTTTTGATTGATAATATACATAAAATTATTTTGATTATTTGTATGTTCTATGTTGAATTGTAATTCTATTTCTATATTTGATTTCTATAAATTTAGATTTATAAATTATGTTCTATATTGAATTGATAATTTATTTTGATTGATAATATGTATAAATAATTATTTGATTATTTTTTTGATATAGAATAGGAGTGGAGTGGATATAGATTGGATATGGAGAAATGAGTTATCCGTGAATATTTTTGAATCCGTTGGATACGAAGATTTGAAGATAAGATACGCATTTGTCTTTTATTAATGTTTATTGCGACCATGATGATGTGGCTGCAGGGAGTAGTGGGGCATGGGGATGTCAGAGTGCAAGGGGGCAGATTGGCCGAGTTGTGTCAGTCAGTAGGCCGTGTTACATGAAATTGGTTTTTGGTTGGTCAAAATCTCTAGCGTGTCAGGTCGGATTTTGACTGAAAGCTGAGGTTGCACAGAGATTACTTTGTACTTCCGCGTGGCCGTTGTGTTAAAAAAAAAATTTGTGGCTTGAATTTAGTTTAACGATGATAAAGATTACCTCGATGTTAGCTTGGCTAGGTGGTAAAGAAGAAATTCATAAGTTCCTCATTTCATCGATCAAATACATACATGCAGTGGATTAAGCTACACTTGAGTGCGGCTAAGTCTGGATTCGATCGTCTCTGATCAAGTATATACATGCAGGAGATGTTTGGTTGGAAGGAGTGGAGATCCGAAATTGAAATCGGTATCTCCCATTCTAATTATTTGGTTGGAAGAAGTCTCATTTCGATTTCGATTTTGAGGTGAAATGGAAGTAGCTCAATCTATATAGAACTCAATCCCTATTCTCCTCTATGGATTTAATTTTCATTCTGATTCTAATTTCGATTTCGATTTTATTCACGAACCAAACGTTTCAGAAAATTTGATCATTCTAATTCTAATTCTAAGTTATTTCGATTCTCCATTTCATTTTGATTTTGATTGCGAACTAAATATTTTTACAGTGGATTAAGCTGCACTTGGGTGTGGCTAAGCCGGGATTCAATCATCTCTGTCGGCGTTCAAGAGGCACGCATCTTGAAATTTGATAACCAGCCGTTAAGTCCTCTTCCTCACTATTACATCTAAAACTTCAAAATAAAACAAAAGGCAGAACGTTAATAGGAGGGATAACATTCATGCACTTTTCTCCTTTCTCTCTCTTGAGGACAACACTTATCCTTATAATAAGATTAGATATGATGCACTGTCCATTGCTGTGCCCATCCCTTGGGACATGTCCCTCTCCCTCATTCCAGGTTGGATCTTTTTCTATTTATTTCCGCATACCATATGATCATCATCTAAGGATTAATATTTATTGTGAACATGTTAATATTTATTTCTATAAAATTAATATTTAATAGGTTATAGTTAAAAAATAAAATAAAATAAAAAAAGTAAAGCATCGATGGGATAGGACAGCACTCACGCCTTTTTCTCTTTTCTTTTTCATCCTTAAGTACAATACTCATCTTTAATAGGATAGCACACAATGCACCATCAATGCTTATGCTCAGCTCTTATGACAAGTTTCTCACCCCTCTCGCTCCCATCCCAAGCAAGATCTTTTTCTATTTATTTTTGGTAAGATTTGTGTTTGTGTCCGCAAACCATGTGCTTATCATCTGAGATTTAGCCTTTACTATGGACATCTAAGTGTTTATTGGCATTTACCTTCAACAATATTTATTTTATGTTTATTCCCTCAAGTATCCTCATTTGTTGTTGTCTCTTATAAGACATTGTATCACATGATTAAGGATAGCCAATTTTTTTTCTATTTATTTTTAGAATATTTTATTTATTCTTGGAGGTTTGGTATTTATTTTTTTTAGAACTAGTCTTCATCCTTAGTACTTATTTTTGTAGGATAAAGACTAGGAGGGGGAGAGAGAGAGAGAGAGAGAGAGATGAGTGATACACATTGAATTGATCTATTAACAGTTGTTTAGATACCTCAAGGTATATGTTAAAGACGAATCCTAACTTAGGTACTATTGTGGATCTGTGTGCTTCAGCCTCGACTGTCACATCCTCAGCACCGATCGAACTATAAAACATTAATACTTATTAGATGATTTAACAGCAATACCTACTTCTCAACCCAATTCTAATTCTCTTCGTCATTAGACAATCTACTACAGCTGATACATAATCACCAATCTCAAACAATCTAAGGTCAATATGTGCTCCATGGTCTCCATAATCTCAACTTCGGATGATCTATTATAGATCATCCATAACCGAGATATGGTTCTTGTCACCAGATTCGTCTATCTTTTAAATTGAAAAAGTCCAAATGAATAAAATTCCTCTACGACTAATTCTTTCATAAAAAAAATATCTCATTCGAATCAATCCATGCGATAAATCCGAAAAGCTATCCAGATTCTGAGACGGATACAACACCAACTCCTTCTCTATAAATAAAGGGATTCTGAGATTTTCAAAGTAAGTTCTTCACTCTTCGCTCTCTCTTTTTTATTATTCTCTATTTCTGACATGAGCGTCAGAGGATTTTTATCGGAGAATATTCCGATAAAATTTTTTTGCAGATATTCAGACGGTGCTCCAGCAACAGTCACATCTTAGTCATCTTCACTTCGATATCCGATCTCGAATGGAGAGATCAAGAGCAACAGATACAATCGAATGTAGCCTAATCTATCCATCTATAATATAATAAATACCTTTTAAACTAGGGTGCCTTACATTTGCTCTCGGATTTGTGAGGTGAGTTAGCCTTTGCAAAGTTTGTTTGGATTGTTATGTCCCTCGCTTGTATCCTCGATTAAGTGGGAAATGCTGTACATAGAAGAAGATGGAGAAGCTGGTGTGGAGTCACCAATCATCGCCATGTCATGATTTGACAGTTCCGTCGTGAGGCATATTATCGTGAACCACACCAATTCCCTCACGGCACGTCGGCAGGAGATATTAATATGTGGATGGTTGTTTGGTGATTTATATTTTTTTTCTGAAATAGTTAACTGTAAAACATATTTATGAAAACTACAGAGGGATTTGTTCCCACAAAACGTATTTTTCAAATTTATGACTCACCAGTTCGGCACAGACTTCATCGAGGACAACCAATAATATTTTTGTAAGACTCGCCTGTTTAGAATCGTATTTAAACTTCTTTTAATAGAAATTATCAGCATCCTTATGCAACAATTAATTACCATGAATGACAAAAATTGTGGTGCTTAAAGAAGAAAAAAAAGAGTCGAAATAAGGATAAAATATAATAGAAATAGAAGGCAGAGAATTTGAATCACGGTTTCCATTTCCGCATTTAGACATGAAAAGAAGGAATTCATGAAAAAGAAACAATAGTAGAATACAAATATCTGATCTAACTAGTTGTATATTAGATAATAATCAATTTTATACTAACTTTTGATATATCATTAATATAATTTTCTTCATTTATATATTTACTAAATTTTTATTTTATATATTTTATATCTTGAACAAAAATTTTGCTTTCGAGACAGCATCTTAATTATTATTTTTGGTTTTTTTATTTTGCAGCCATACTATAGGTTTTTTTATTCATTTTCTATTATTTTTTGATATTTACTACTTTCTATTTTATTTATTATTTTGTTTAGATTTTAATATTTATCTAATATATTTTTTTTCTTTTCATTCAATATTGTTTAGGAATTTAAATTTTATTTTTTAAATTTATATTTGTATTATTTTTTATATATTGAATCAAATACTTTATTTATAGTTTTAATCTTAATTTTCATATTTTACATCTTAATTTATATTTATTCATAAATCTATATTTTTATGGTGCATTTTATTCTTGTTATTTATTATTTTTATATTAATTATTTATTTTGATTTCTTTTTAATGTTTATTTGAGATATTTCATCATTCCTATTGAATATTATTCTTCTTATTTTATTTCTTTAACAAGCGTTACATAATACCCATCTACTACTATACCATGCGTAGTTACCTTTAGATAACACTTGATATGATATTACCATTCATTTTAATAATTCTTTTCAATGATCCAGCTTCTTGCAGAAAAAGCATTTCACTTGGCTCTTGTCGACTTTCAATATTTTGCTCTGCTTAGGATCGGCGGTATGAGTTTGCTGCATCTTTTCTTCTTTCTCTCCTAGAGGATCAACGATCTGCAGATGAACCTCCCACTACATGCACCGGCTCCTTCTGGAGCCGGTGATGCTTCTCAAAAGTCTGTAGTAATCCTAGCAAACTATGGTAGTTCACTACAAGCTTCGTCATTCTGTAATGACTGAGAAAGGGTAGATAGAATTTCGATAGTAAGTTGAGGATAGCATCCTTATCTAATTATTCATGCAACAGAAAGTCAAGTTTGCTCAGGTGTTCAATCTGCTCAATCATGTACAGTACATGATCGGTAACTGAAGTCCCTTCTCGTATATGGGCATTGAACACTGCGTAGGAGGTTTTGTATCTCTCCATATCCTCAGAGGTGCCGAAGGACTTATTCAATATTTGAATAATCTGCTCTGTCTGCGCATCCTTGAACTTATGACTAAGTTTGACGTTCATAGCTGCCCTCATCAAATAACGCACAGTCATACGATCATTGAACCACTTCGCATAAATGTCTCTAGCAGCACGAGGAGCGTTGGCAGTAGGTTCTTCAGGTGTCTCATCCGTAAGGACGTATAGAATCCTCTCGTGCTCCAAGACGATCTTCAATTTTTGATACCAGCTATCAAAGTTGGATCCGGTAAGCTTATAGCTGTCCAACAGCGAATGAAAGGATAGTGTGTTGGCCATAGCTGAAAGAAAAAATAAAAGCCTATTAGTATATGAATTACTTTTAATCCCAAAGATATTGACTTTAGTCTAAAAGTTCTCCACTATTTCATACGAATTCGTAGCCTCTACCTCCAACTCGAGGAATTACATTAATTCTTAGTGGGTACTAGAATCTACACAGACTGCATTCGGGTCCAAGTATAGCTCGGCCAATCCTAGTGCATCCATGGATAGGTTCATAACCAATTATTTCTCCAAACAATTTCTAGCAATTAGATTTTGCCCCAGGCATCCCTTCAGCAGGCGTATGGTGCCTCACTAAAAATCTTAGTTAGGTCCAATCATTAACATGACAACACTAATACATCCAACAAATGGATGGCCAGGTCCGAGTGTGGCTCGGCCAATCTGAATATTGATCTGAAGGTACAACGAGATGGTTATATGATGAATGGTAATTCTAATATGTAATAGACATCAGATGTGGGGTGCCTCCAATACTTATTTAGAATATTGGACTCATTATCATGCACCTTAATGAGAGGCTATGAATAAATTATCTCCATAACTGTATCATTTTATGGACCTAATAATTTAGAAGATTTGATTTCACTGACTTGAGAATAAGAGAAGAAGTTGACCTGCAAGTTGTAAATCCTCCCACTAACTTCACCAAGTCATGTAGAGGATTAGATACAAGCTGGTCTAAAGACATCTGAATCAGTCATACTGATTAACCTTGATGGCATGGGTCAGCTCGAATCGACCAGTGATCTAATCAAAATATAATCTACCATGTTGGCGAGGTAAGTGAGATCAGTAGAAGGAATATGCCATTAACTCACCGTAGATGCATCTAGATGAGTAGCTCTCAATTAATAACCACTTGATCGAATCTGCAAACTTACTTTAGATACCAACTTATTAATTAATTTCGATTTGGTCCACCAAAAGATTCGGGCTCAACCACGGAGCCATGATCATGGTCCATTTATTAAGATCAAAAACATGGACTTGATCAAACTTCAACTATTGAGGTTGATCTAGAGAAATTCTGACCTAATCTAATTCAACTCTTGATTAGATTTAACCAATTTCTCTACTAAGTCCATATCTATTTCTAACCCTAAGTCTAATCTATTAAAATAATCTGATTCATGCTAACCCATAACCCATCGATTTATGTGGTATCTTAATGATCTTCAATTCTCAAATCTAAATCATTCAAGCTTAATTTAAAATTAAGTGTGTGAAACGTGTGTTTCAGTTTGTAGAACTATTCTATCAGAGTTTTAGGCGAAGCATACCATATGTTTCAACTCATGAAAATAAATTTTCATAATGTGTTTGACAATTAAACAAGTATAGGTATGATCTAAACTTTATACATACATCACATGCATTATGAGAATTTTTAGATCAATACCGATTATATATAATGTAACATGCTATTCAGATTCTAAAATAATTTTATATCTGAATTTATCTTATTCTAATGAATCATAAATTACTTTAGATATAATCTAAACATATTTATGATCAAAACAATTCATAAGAATCTGTTCGTTTTCTTCTTCATAAAATTAGATTACAATGACATCCCTACACGTCATAAGAGAACCCTTCAAATGGATAAGAGAGGGAGATTAATTCCTTCGATCTCTTATGATCAGACAGTCTGGTGATCTCATCAATCTGAATACTGGGCTACTAAGATCTAAAATTTAATTTCATATATAATCACATCAATATATAATTTTGATAAATAATTTATGTCATGAACATGTCCTTGATCTCATCAATCATGTTCTTCATCTAATCTAATTAAATTCGATGCATCATATACATCATATCAGATCTGAAATACATCTTATACTGATTATAAAATATCAATTTCAGATCTGATATTATATAAAAAATAATTAGATACAAATATGAATGCAGAAGTATTAAATTTCTGGTTAAATCTATTTTGGTGTCGTGTAGAATTTTGTTAGAAATCAGATCTGAAAATCTATCAAAACAGATTTAATTCAGATCTAAAATAAGTCCCACTTCATAACTGAAATAATAACATTAAAATTCTATTAAAATTAATTTAAAATAGATTTTAAATCAAATTATTATTCCAACAAAATTCAGCAATAATAAAATCTGTTATAATAAACTTATAACAACCTTAATCAACCTTTGATTAGGTTCATATAATCCAATCAAAATCAGATCATAAATTTTATTTAAATAAATTTAAATTAAATTTAATATCTAACATAAAATTTTAATTACATTCGATATGTAAATAATCCAAAAAAATCAGTTATGCATCTATATATTAAAGCCCGGTTCTGATACCAATTGAAATGAAAGAAAGCCTGTTTCTCACGAATAACCAAAGTTGCATCTAAAATTTTTTTATATATCTAAGTAAATAAAGACTAAATCTTTATCTAGATTACAACAGAATAATGATCAAATCTTCAAAATCTGGATTCAACCTTCATGTAAGCCTAGATCTACAGGTCCTCTACTTCGCGCGCACGCCAAACTCCGTAGAAAAGCAGGATAAAGCTTCGGATCGAAGTATCTTTGCAAGGCCACCAAGAGAAGAAAGAGAGGTGCTGGTGTGATGCCTCACACCAGAAAGGGGACGCCCAAGAGAAGGGCCACGATAAAGAGGAGAAGGGGGCGGCAAGGAAGAGCAACATGCCAAGGATGGGACACCCACAATGCCTTTCTCATGCCTCTCTCTCTTTCTCTCTTTTCTACACTTTGATTGCTATGCATTCATAGGCAGAGATCCTCTCTATTTATAAGTGATTCTCATGATCTAATAAGAATAAGATTTCTAATTCAAACAAGCTTTGAATCAGTCCATAACTTATTAAAAAAAATTCCTATATGAGAAAGGATTGGTGCCTTGTATGATGCCTACTTTGCACCCATGCCCACACCCATGTGGGACGGCCCACAACCAGCACCATACCAGGTGTTGGTCGGCCATGAAGGTGAGAGAGTCTTAATGAAAGTAGGCTCTAAAGATCTCATCCAAACTTGATTCAATTCGAAGCGATTCGAAATAATTTCAAAAGGCTATTAATCCTAATCTGATTAGGACTTTAGGACCAAGTCTAACTTGAAATTTTGAACCCAATTAACTCTAATTAAATCAGATCTAATATAAAATTAATTAGTACTTTAATCTAATCTCTCATAGGCTTCTTGAATCATATATCAAAAACTGTTTATCCCCGAGACTGAACCTGAACTTCATGTGTAGTGCTCGCTAGACATAATCAACTCTTCAATCCCATTTGATCCATAATTTAATTCTCAATCAAGTTAGTCTATATGTTCAATCAAGTCAAGAACTTTAAATTGGACATATAAACATATGTCAATACTTTCTTACATCGTCTGACTTATGTGCGTGACTCTATAGATTCGAATACTAAGCCAGTAGCACAAAAATCAATTCCTGTACTAATCGAAGATACCATCTAGTAATGGTTCCCGACATTTGGATAGGTCAAATAACCATAAGAGAATATTTCAGAACCTATACATATGGTTATCGCATAATTTATCCCTTTGACCTTTGAATGCTCTAGGATGATCTAGGGTTAACTGTCAACCCTGAGTATTCCATCCACATTGTATTTCAATCTTTCAAATCCATCTCATGGATTACTCTGGTCAAGGCTTTACTAAATTGAAATACAATGATACATCGGTTCCTATAATCTGGAGGGTCAATCCTATCTTGATCCACACACAAACTTTGCAAGTACTTGACTGTACCCAGTAGCCTTCCGTCACTGCATTGAAAATCCAAATAATCCTGCACCAAAGCATAATGAGTTGCTTGTAAGTCACTATAATAATCTCAGGTCTGAGGGACACTTATGTCCATATGCTTCGCGAACAACTCTTGACAGCAAAATACTCAGCAGATGAGTCAACTGTTCAGTAATGATATACTCCTACATCTTACCTGTATGCCATACCAAAGTGACCACACTCCTTGGTTAAGAGGATAACCAATCCATATGGCACACAACGACCTCCACTTAATAAACGTCATCGTCCTGTAATGACGTATCATTTGATCGCGAATATGTTTGAAAACTATACGATAAATCCTCTCTTTATCGATTACTAATATAGTTCTAAAAACTTCATTACAACACAAAAGTTTTATAGGAAATATGCAACTTTATGATGAATAATATCAAAATAATTTTATTATCAATAAATAATTTATATATAAAAGAACTCAATCACCATACAATTGATTTAGGACATAATTTTCAACAGTTTGTGCATGTGCTGCTCGCCATTGTGGCACTCTGGCCCACCTCATCCTGCCCCTCGCATTCTTGTATTTGTGCTTGAGACTGATATGGAGGTACTATCGAGCGCGGCCAAGGCAGTCGAGTGGGATGGATCCACAGCTATCGCAGGTGGACATGATGGGCCGGATGAGCTGGACGAGGAGCTGGATAGTTTCCCGACAGCACGAGCGGCGAAGGTGGTATAGGTGTGCTACAAACGTTTGAGAGTGGTGGCCGGGAGATCCCAGGCGTTGCTGGGGACGTGGTGGCGCAGGGAGAGCGGGTGGAGGCGTTGCTTGCCTAATGGGATCCATGGGCTACTGCCATCTTTGTGGTTCTCTGCCTTTTGGCCTCCGTGGTCTCCTATGTGGTGCCCTTCTGAATGCTGGCGAATGGAATGGTCGGAAGAGAGAGGTACTGGGTAGGAAAATTAGAGAGGAGAAGTGGTTTATTTTCTCATCTTTTATTGAAGATCATTTTGCTCATTTCAAAAAAAATTATTATGTAACACTTGAGTTCTATAGTAAATTAACGGGGTGCCCAACGGTATGCGTTGATACGTAGAGTTTAAATAAATATAATAAAAAAAAAGATAGATGCAGATTTTAAATTATTAGATTTAAATATAATTTCAATTTAACCTCAAAAAAATATAATTTATTTAAAAAATAAATCTCTGATGCCTCAGTTATCTTGCAACACGTGTCCTTTCCGAACTCCCATCCTTCCATCTCGGCTGAGATCAACATCTCAGCTGCCGATTTCTTGACGCAGAACAATCTTGATCCGAGTCGACAACCTACCTGTCAAAAGACCAAAATTCAAACAATGACAAGGATTCAATCCGATCCCCTGGAATCTGCATCCAGCCTGCTCTCCGTTTTCTTCTCTTTTTTCATTTTATTTGTCCGTACACGTAGCCCAAGAATCAAGGTCTTGTCGACGTGACATCAGCATGCTATCATACAAATAAAGAGACGGGAGAAGAGTTGAAACCCTTGAGAAAGCCAAACCGTGACAGGATGCATGTCTCCCTTTATTTAAAAAAAAAGAAACTGTTAAACAATAGCTCCTAGCGTCACGCTTGTGAACTCTCCCAGTGCGCCTCTTGGGTTTTTTAATATGCGTTTCATCCGTTTCTTCAATGTCACAAAGTCAAGGCTACCCTGGGAGCCGGGCTAAACGGAACCGGACAAAGCGATCCGGACCGATACTGTGGTTTGTTTTCATAGGTATCTGACTCGGACGGGGTTGGATACGGAGTCACCAAACTGTCCTGACGCTACGTAGGGCTTCAGTCTACGGCATGGGCAAAACGACAATCCAATCATCAGAAATTGGCTCTTAAACTGAGCAAGATTTAGAATAAAAGCACCAATCCACGTGTTTGATGCCTAAATTTTCATCCGTTGTGGTTGGACTTTTTGGTCGAACCCATTTGAAAATATTAAATTTATTGAGATCAAAAGAAATCTATTTTAAATCAAAAAAATTTAGATATATTGAAATACTTAAAATTTGTTTGGATGATTGGACTCAAAATTTTATAGAAATCATGATTCAAACATAAAAAATAATAGATTATAAGCAGATCAGACTATTGTTTACAAATATTTAAAATACTTTTTGAACGGACTAGTCCGGATCTTATAGAGAGAAAAAATGACCTGCATAGATCATTTTTTCTTCCTATGGGATCTAGACTAGTCCGAGCAAAAATGATTTTAAATACTTATAAATATAGGGTCTGATCTACTTATATCCAATATTTTTTATGGTCGGGCCACGAATGCAATAGGATTTTGAGCCCAACCATCCAAAGAAACGAGTTTTTTGGTTGAGGGAGTCGGGGTCTGGAATTAAAATAGAAATGGGTGGCTCTCATTCCAACCGTTTAGTTGAGAGGAGTCCGATTTGGATTCTAAGATGGAATGAGAATGATCCAATTTATATAGAACTCAATCCCTATTATCCTCTATGGATTCAAATTTCATTCCGATTTCGATTCCGATTCCGATTCTGACCACAAACTAAACGTTTCGGAAAATTTAGCCATTCCAATTCTGATTTCAAGCCATTTCGATTTTTATTTCTATTTTGATTCTGATCACGAACCAAGCACTCCATTAAAATCTTTTAGTTAAGGTATATTAGATGGTCTTCATATGTGAAATAATTGTGAGAGAATAAATTTTATTATATTTAATTGGTGAAAAAATTACCTGAAGGAGCGATATTGAAAAGAATTGATATATTTGATTAGAGTTGATTTTATATAGAAATATTATAAAATTCTAACAATATCTTTGAATAAATAATTAAAACAATTACTATTTTACTTTTAGTTAATTGTTCGCCATTTATAGTTCATTTACATGAAGAGTATCAATATGGAACATTTTTTACGAAAATATATTTCTATTCTCGGGATGTCAACCACTTTTCAACGTGTTTTTTACGAAAATATATTTTACATGAAGAGTATCAATACGCAGGATGTCAACCACTTTTCAACGTATTTTTAATGCCTGCAATTTTATTTTTCGTTTGAAAATTTTAAATGATAAAAATATTTCTATTCTTTAGAAAAATTATGACATCTTATACGTAGGATGACATAAGATATCATAATTTTTTCAAAGAGCGGGAATATTTTATCATTCAAATTTTAAAGAAAGATAAAACTGTAGGCATTAAATGCGTGTTGGAAAGTAAGGGCTACGTGGACCAATGAGATAAGACGGTATGTTTCACGTCGAATTTTCTACACTGCCCATGGTGCATAAAAAATTTCTCTAAATAAAATCAGACTTCTCGGAGCCCGGCCCATTATCCCGTAACGAAACCCATACCCAAGTTGGGTTTCCACCTAGCTGGCCTTTTGGGTTGCTCGCTGAAATTTTCGGACTAGTCACTCAGTGACTAGGATACACACCCAATGGATAAGTCGGATTCCATGTGCCCATATCCACCCACATCGTCCAACTGCCAGCGAGTCGAGAGGGCAGTTCGATGCTGTTACCGATCACACCAAACCCTTCTCGCAAACAATCAATTCTGCAAAACATCATCATACTCAGTAAACAATTCCCACTGTGTCCACCTTATAAGACCACAAACATTGTACAAATAAAGTAAACTCTCAACAATAAAATACATGAACACAAATAAATATACATGTTTTTTTTGATTTAAAAATAAGTATACATGTTATACTACTGATTGTATGATCTATATAGGGGAGCTTAGAGCTAGCATAGAGTAGCGCAACAATGTGCCACTTTAGAAAGTCACTGCTTTACCACCCTTCATTCCCGGCCAGCATCAGATACTTGTCCTTCCGGGTGAGCGTCGTGCACCCGAACCCCAGTGCGTCGGCCAGCCGCCTCTGGATCCGGTTTGCCACGTCCCACCCACTGCAACCCCCGGTGCATGTCAGCTCCGACGGCATCCTCTCAAGGAACTCCACCCTGTACTCCGCCCAGGGTTCATCAAGAAGAACACCGGGTCCAGCCACTTGAGCCCCGTCGCCGTGGTCCCGTGGAACATGCTCACCTTGGTATCCACCGCCACCGGCACGATGTCGTCGGCCACCTCCGCAAAAGCGAGCTAAACCTTAGTAGGTGCGGCTCCCGGCAGGTGGTGCCCTCGGGGCACACAATAAGATCTCCGTCATCGAGTAGCCGCCGCATGGTGTCAGCGTCTCGCTCCCGGTTTCTCGTCAGCCTCACCGTCTTCACCGGCGCGATTAGCTCCGACATTTTGCTCAGGCTGTACGTGACCGCCGTGACCGACTTGCAGAGTGCGGTGCTCACCATGATTGGGTCCAGAAGGGTCCTGTGGTTGCACGCGTATAGGACTCCCTTGTTACCTTCAGTGCTGCGAGTGTTTTATTGTTGGTGGTGGTTTCGATGGTGCTCAGGCCTTGGAATCTCAGGTGGAGACCGGTGAGGGCCGCGGCAATAATTGCGGCGTTGTAAGGAAGGAGGATGCCGATAAGGGCCCGGATGATTGCTAGAGTTAGTCCTAATGGGAGCCATAAGAAGAGGGACAGAGTGGCCAGAGGAGTGGGCAGGAAGGCCAGTCTGCCATCATGGAATACCAAGGGCTTTGGGTATTTTTCTCTTGGCATCACTGCACCTGTACCGCTGCTCACATATATTTCCTGAGACAATCAATGGCAAATCAACATGTAATCGGTGCACTTGTAAAGTAAAGAAACTATGGATAAAGTCGGGAGAAGGTGTAAGATTGTTGGTCAATGGGCTAATTGGGCTATGATTATTAGACTAAAGTCGACATGGGCCAGAAATTAACTTTGCATTTAGAGGTGTCTGTTTGTATTGATATTATGGTGACTCACCTGTGCAATATGTCGATGTTCAAGTGGGTTGGCTCAGCAGCTTGCCTTCTGGAATGGATTCGGGATGGTTCAGATTGGCTATTCTCTCACAGGGATTTGATCCAATTTGAAGTGGGCTGGCAACTTTCAAATCCCATCCTGATCCTTCTACCCAAACAAAAAAAAAAAAAGGAAGGCCACCCACCCTGATCCTAGTTAGTGTGTTTGACCGTTGTCCCCCAATACACAGTTTATTGGGATGGAGTAAAGCATTGCACTTCTGTTTGCCATGTCATCTGACATTTATGCTAACATCTGGCAGCGAATCCTCTGTGGGCCCAGTTATAGGCAATTTTTATGTAGCAGATTTTGATAGGTCAAAAAGGAAAAACACTTGTTACAGGCAACTTTTATATATGTTGTCTACGTACGGCATATTTGTTAAACTCTTTAGTTTATCAAAAAAGAAAAAATATATTTTTTCCATTTAAAGCAAACTTTTTAGTGTATTCGAGATTGTTCATAGAGGTATTGCACCTGTAGTCTGTAATGATCCATAATTGATGGCTAAATGAGTGACTAAAGTAATAAGAGAACAAACCTTGCAGTGGGAGATCAAGAGGTGGTCATGTGGGTTGCATGAACTCACAAGTCCAACATCAGGCTTTGAATTGCCAAAGAGTTCGTTAATTGCAGTATGCTTCACAGCCATGGAAACTCCCCGAGAAACGAAACCAGTATAGTAGCCCCCAACCACCTGCAGCTCAGCCCCACAACATCATTCACCCCAAGATACTCCCTTAGAAACCCTTCCACCATGACCCTGGGCAAGCTGGTGATGACCACCCTCTTCCCAGTGGAGACCAGCACCTCATAAGAATGAAGGTTGAGGTTCTCCAGGTAGAACTTGGGCAAACTGCCCTGGCCACAGTGTCCATGTCCCTTGTCCTCAGGCCACAGAAGGTGATGAGCACCATGATCCTTAAACTGAGCTCATGCTGGTCGCCCAAGAGCCATATGAAGGGAAGGAAAGGAGTAGGAGGAGAGCCCTCAGGGGATTGCCTCCTTCAAAAGCTACTAACATGAAGAAAGGAAAGAATGAGGATGACCTGAGGAGGGTCCCCTGGATGTCACACACCAGGGTTTGAACCCCTCCTTCGAAGGGCACTTGGTTACGCTAGGGTGCAGGCTGGATATTTGTTGTGGTCCACATGAGTTCCCACGTAAGAAAGCATAACCTCTCGTCTTCCTGGCTGCCCTATAACAACACACCAACCAATGTGCTGCTATACTAAACAGCACCATGGGAAACACCTTCTCTCTTCTCCCCATCTCTCTTTCTCAAGTTTTTCCTCGGTGATATGGAGTTAGCATGGAGGGTTATCTATATATATAGTGGGAAAAGAGGAGGGATGAGTGTGGGGTTTGACCATGAGGTGGCGCCGGCGGGTTTTGTGCACCGCTAGGTAGGTAGCTCGCATTAATATTGAGTGCAGCGTCCACGCAACACCATTATCGATACAGCGGGTGTGCCGTTGGTAGGTTGTATTGTTGGTGACCTGTCTCGGCCTTCAACGCCCCGGGGGAGGGTGGCGGTTTGGGACGTGCGAGGACGTTGTTGCTTCGTAGAAGGGGCTTCCCTAGGCTATAGTCTACCATAATTAGTATTTCGCTGACCATGTCGTGGCATGTGGGAATGGCGGCCATGCAAGCCTTCCTCCCTTCCCTGCTAAGAAGCTTCTGCACGCTTAGCCAGCTTTCAACGACCTCCGTTGGAACGGGCTACGCTCAGAGCGATTATCCTCTGCCAAGCCGTGCTTCACCTCCAACTATATCAAATCGTGCTTCAGAAGATATTCATCTTTTGTCAAAACTTTTCAAGCAATCTTTTATATTCTTTGTGAAGAGTATAATTATCTTTAAAAAAATATTTGCTTTTAATATCATATGAGTCAACGTTTTCTATTTCTGATATCTTGAAAATGCAATAAATGTTATTTGCTAGTCCTCATTTCTGATGTTTTGAATAAAGATTTTATTCGGTTTTCAAGAAACATTAAAAATTCTTTAATCAGAACCAGTGCCCTTAACCCTTATTTTATATAAAGATGTATGTCGTTCTCTAAAGGAGAGAGGAACGAACGCCCGTGTGCCAATGCGAGGGATGGCAAATTGGTCAGTTGTGGCTCAAGGTTGACGTGGGTTGGCCATGCATCTATCAATCTCAACCTGACCCATTTTTTAGAAGGAATGGAAACCAATTCTGGTCTTTTTATTACATATATAATCTAATCCGACCTACATATCCAATTTAGTAAATAGATCAAATAAAGTTAAATAGATTTTAAAAACGTTAACTAGTTTTGAATAGGTTATTTGGTTTAAAAGAATCTTAAATACATTGGGTTATGATAATCCAATTGTTAAACAGATCCCAACAGGTTAATATATAAGGACACTAATCATGAATCTGACTTGTTTAATAAATGAGTTAGATCATATCAACCAGCCTATTACTCAAATTCATTTGTGCCAAATATGACTTGCTTAAAATGGGTCATTTGAGGGTTGCCAGCTTAGTGGTCCTAAATAGCCATCTACAGTTAACAATGTTAAACTATAACCATTTTCCTACAGATATCAACTTCACTATATATATATATATATATATATATAT
>KE504766.1:1141422-1154847 GCA_000441515.1 Elaeis oleifera | reverse complement strand
ATATATATATATATATATATATATATATATATATATGCATGCATGTATTTATTTATTTTATAATTGATCATAAAGACCGGCTTCAATTTTCTCTATAGCTCCCTTTGCAACGGTGAATGCTGGTAATATTTTAATTTATCTTAATTAATTACAAATAATATTAGTTTGTAGTATAGTAGAAAAAAAAGGAAGAAAAAATTTAAATTTTATCTTGATCAGGATATAATATATAATGACTGCAATTCCAATACATTGTTTGGCCCTAGTTCATACACATTCAAACAAAATTAGCAAATGATCAAAATGTCAAACGACTTACCAGATTACAGATGACTATAAATTTTACATGTGATTTTTATGCTTGTTCCTCGTTGAATGTTGAAATGAAAACCCATGCTAAACACCATATATGTATACATGCTATCAACATGCAAATGTATCTCTGTGTTGCTTCTTTTAAGTTGTTTAAGCCTTTCCCACATGCTTTATATTGCAACTCATTGAGTTATTCACATCCATTTGTCAAGTGTTCCACAATCTTTTTTTGGCTAAAGTGTTCCACCTCTTTTATCACCTGTGCATAGACTTTACAATTATAAAAAGCCAAGCCAAGTTTTTAGTCTCTTAATTATAAATTGGGCATTGTTTGCCACTTGGGCGGGGACAGCCTAGCAATACATAACATTTGCTGGATCATACACCGACATTACGTATCAGCACAGGTGATCGATATCAGCCGTTCATCCAAGTGGACCCAGTCTCTGGCCACTCTTCAACGGTGGATCTCACACCGTGGCCGTGAGGATGTCGGCAACCTTCGCTGGGAGACAACTGCTACTGAGGGCCGTCATCAAATAGAAAAAGTGAAGACTTTGGTTAGCTCGTGGTCATCTCTCTGTCTCTCTCTCTTCGAGGAGCGCAGAAGCACCGCCGGAGATGGAGCCACCGAGGAGAGGCGGACCGGCGGTGGCGGTGATGGGCATGCTCGTTCTGGTGGTGCTGCTGTGCGGCGCGGTGGATGGGTGGACCGGGGAAATCCACGGGAGGGTGGTTTGCGATGTGTGCGGGGATTCCTCCATAGGACCAGAGGATCACGTCTTGGAAGGTGATTTTGCCGGTCTTTAAACTTTCTCTTTATCTGTGATTTATGATTTCTGATTCTTTTGTCCAACCTCATACTTATAGGTTCTTTTATTTCAAAAAAGATTGAGAAATTTCTCGATTTTAGTCCCTGAATTGTTTTTTCTTCTTTTCGTGACCAAGTTCAAGCTTTTGTTTGGCAATTGATGGTTTTGAGTAATTGGTTGTTTAGTTATTTCGATGTTTCATTCTACTTGTGTCTTCTTCAGCAGCTACGTAATTTTCTTTCTTCATTACTTAAAATCCTTGGTTCGTGCATCCCAATTTCATGTGTCAATTTAGTACGCTGATGTTGCGGAGTCAAGAAAACTGGACGACTAAGTACAAAGTGGTAAAAAGGATTTTTTTTTTTGTATTCGTAATTATACGAATTGAGCAGCAAGGAATGAAACTTTCATTAAAATCATTTTAGAAGATAGAGATCAAAAGGACATACAGTATATTTGGTATTCAACATTTGAAAATATAGAGGATGATCTTGTGTTGAAGCTCGATCAACTAGTAGAATTGGCAATTGATTCTAGCCATCTCTCTCGATGTCTTTAACTTTTTTGAAACTCTATAATTGATCGCGTTGTTAGCTATGCTCATTTTCTCCATAGAAATGTGAAATAACTTAGATTTCAAATCGGATCTAAAATCGTGGTTGTGGTATCTTCACCTTCAATATCAGAGGAGTCGTTTAACCATATCATATTAAAGGAATATTAAGGAAGGTCACCTTAAGATGAGTCAAGTTGAACATTCTTGTTAGAAAAGTGCCGTGAACTGCTGTGTATGTGACGATATTTGTAAAATGCTGGCAAAGAATTGGTAATGAAGGACTTGTTCATGGTCTTTAAAATGACTGGCTTATATCTTTGAGTTTCCTAAGAAAAGAGTATACTTCATATGTTATTTTATATTCTAGCAAGCTTCTTCTGACTTCGTGACATTGCAAAACAATTTTCATCCCCAGACATGCCATTCTTCAAATCGTGCAAATTGATTATGACAAACTATGACAATTTTGTTGGGTGAGCCTAGATTGATCATTATGGTCTTGCACTATGAATTGAACTGGATATTATGGAACTCTTAGCTTGATTAAGAGTTGGAGATGGTCTATTGACTTTTATAAGATGCACGTATAAGCATCCAATATTTTATTCTCAATGATGGTCTGGACATTATATGTTGGGTATGAATCTGGTCATCCTTATCAAACTGAGAGCTAAATATCCAGTAGAGATGATGAATTCATCAGTAGTTCATGATGATCATTCCCATTGTAGTTCATATTCCTATAGTAAATTAGTTGTTACTAAGAGTTGAGTGTGGGTCTACTTGAAAGAATATATTTGGCATCCAAGATACTTATTGTGGTTATATTCTGGTTAACACATTTTGGTGACCTATATAGCTAAAGGGAGACAGCTTGACCAGGGAATTGAAACAATTTAGTGAATGGTTTGAAAGCATACCTTGTGGTGGATTGGGAAGCTTGAAATGGGCTTATTTCCACTTATGTTATTTGTTTATTCTATTCTATTTATTTAATTCTGAGAACCACTTCTTTGCTTTTATTGAGGCCACTTGACTTATTCTCTCCTCTTTTTTGGGAGCCATATGTTCCCTATAAGCACCCACCAAGGATTCATTGACGGGTGGGTTGATTAGGACATAATTTCTTTTAGTTGTTACCTAAATGGAGAAGTTTTAGTGCTGAGAAATGCTATCCAGGAATTCACATACAAAATTCATCAGTTCTTTCCATTCTTGTTGCTCAAAGACAAGTTTTCTGGAGAAGAATCATTATCTAGAGAACATCATATGGCAGAGTCTGAGTCATCTTTATCTACTATACATATATGCAGTGAGTGTTCTTGGCCATTCATGCAAGCATAAAGCAAGGAGAACTCCAGATATAAGAAGAAAAACACATTAGCTGTGCTTTTGCCAATCCCTAGAACCACTTTTGGGAATTGCAGTACCATCGTCAGATAGAAGAGGAAAGATGCTTTTTAGTTCTAATTCATAAACGCTCTGTAGTACTTTGTCTACTTTCTTTGATCTTATTAGGAATTTCTTTGTTTTCAATTACATATGCAATATGTGAAAACCATTGCAAAATAAGGTAAGATCCTCAAAATACTTTATCTGACCTTTTATGACTATTGACCAATGTCCTGTTCATGGCCATGATTATATTATTATACCATGCTTTTAGCTAGATAGACATGTCAAGCCAAAATTTGGCGTGCATTGGTATGAGAGGATGCACAACTATATCGGATAGTTTATTTGGTGGATAAACATGCTTTCGCTTTATTTCTGACTAATAATAATTTGGGCGCTGTGAGTCCTAATGACAGGAGTGGAGAGGGAAATGCATTTATAGGTGTTTTTGGCCCTCCATTCATATTTGAGTTCTGGGTCCTAAATTCTCCTCAGACACTTCAGAGTTAAAGCCTCTTGATTCTTTGATATTGTGCACTTTCACTTGGATGCATAACTCACATTCTACGCTATATCAGTGACTTCAGGCCAGAAATTGACATCAAAATACCATTACTTAAGAAATTAATTCATAGAAAAGAATAAAACTTGAAAAATGTTGGTGCGAAAGAGTACCAGTGTTTATGTCTACTCGTTACTCTATATCATTCATAAAACGATCAGATGATCTATTTGCTATGATACAGAGCAACAACTATTGATGCTACTTTGGTAGACCCCCCAATATATGCAAGGGGAGTGTATTCAGCATGCGATGCCTCAGCATGGTACATATGATACAATAATTATATGCATTGGTTGTTCAGCATTGGCAGTTGTTTACATTCCTTGTGGCTAATTGGAGGAAACCTCCATCTTGTTCAAGATGAATGCTTATGTTGGGAAGGGACCTAAATTATTTTAGCACTATAATCTCAGAAGAGATTTTGTCTTTCACACAGGTGATTTTCGAGTTTTGTGTGCTGTCTTGTCCTTGTTTGTCAGAAAGTCTGTGGAAGTTAGATAGTGCTTGTGGATGGGAAACAGTGAGTCATTGATTATGAGAAAATCCTGGAATTTCCTGACAAGTAATATTCCACATGGTTGGGTCAAAGTGATGCTCCATTTTAAAAAATTCTTCTACCATTTATTGTAAATTAACTTCTCGAAGAGGATGCACGTTGGTTATTTTGGAGTGTTCCCAAGTTTGTAGCTGCCAGTCCTGGGAATTCTGGATCATGATATTACCTGATCTGCTAAATCAGAAGTGAATTATAAATTGGTACATATGGAAATCATTCAGTGTCAAATGAAAAAATGAACCAGTAGTAATTTTATAAAAAGGTTTGCTCAATTAATTCCTATATTCAGTAAATTTCTTATGTAGCTCCTTCTAACTCGAAAATAAAAACCTTCCTTATATCATTTACCAAATGCATCTCAACACGTTTAAAAAAAAATGCTGATATAGTATTGTATCAATGAATGAACATGAATCTTCTCAACCTATCTGATTCAGTAAGCAAAAGTGAATCATGAAATTCGAGCCTGAACTGCATGAACCAGACAACAGTGAGTGATATAAAGCTGAGCCAAAATAATTTCACTGCAAATCTCTTGACTCTTCGAACATTAATGCATAATGGGTAACTGGGTCATTATTGCAACTTAAGCTTTTTATCATTTGTGAGAAAGAAAACCCTGGTAATTCAGTGGAACCCATTCTACCAATTATTCAGGGCTGGACAGGTAGGTTATTCTAATCATATAAGTACTTATGCCTCAACATAATGTAGCCACCTATATATGATTTTAGTCATGATAGCAATCATCTTTATTTTCCTGCAGTTGGATTTTATATAAGTAGGAGACAATAAGAGTTTGAAGTTCGAACAGCAAGAGCATCTGCATGAAGCATGGCAATAACATTGTATTATGAAAATGTTTCAGTCTCTGCCAGCCATGTTGCTCAGCTGTTTCTGCTTATGGACTAGATAAGAATACGTGAATGTGTTTCTTGCATTTGTGTTTGTGTTTATTTGCATGTAACCCAATCCACTGCATTGCTGTATTGTTGCAGTCATGGGTTCGCAAATTAGTGTGTCAAGGTTCTAATATCAAAATTTAAGTGTCTTTTTGGATGTAAATATTTTACATATTTTTTGTGTTGTATGTGGATCTGCATGCATTCATCTATTAATTATTGATGGGTGAGGGACAAGAGAACAAGTATTATGTTCTTGACTGTTCATATCATGGCACTGTAAGAGGAAAAAAGGAAAGCAAAAGAAGAAGAAGAAGAAGAAGAAGAAGAAAGAAAAGAAAACTCATTTCTCATCCTTGCCTCCTTGGTGCTCATGTAATTGAAGTGTCTTTCGAGGAGTTTTCTGCTTGGGGCTTGAGTTTCCTCGTGAGCATGAGGGCCACATGAAGGCCAAGGCAATGTTCTATTGGGTCTGACAACCATGCTGGTTGAAGGAAAACATATTTTGTGGCGATTGACTGCATGTCCTATGTTTCCTCGGAGGTTGCTTTGAAGTTTCTTGTGGCAGGTGAATTTGTGCAGAACCTGCAATATACTTGATTCTCTGGCAAAATTGTTTTACCTACAAGAGCAAAATCGTTTTCTTGCAAGAGTTCGTATGTGCTTGTTCATTCTTATGTTGTTGCAGGTGATCTTGCCTACAGATTTGTTCAACTAATTTTCAGCAATTGCAGTCACCTCTGTCATCTGTTCGAGGGCCTATTGGTAAATGCATGCGATCTCATCATCTGATGGGTGTTTCATGTTCCTTGCAGGTGCTGAAGTAGCTGTTCTTTGCATAACCAAATCTCGTGAGGTTATTAATTATCAGGCTTTCACAAACTCGAAAGGCATTTACACAGTGGCAGAGACTATGCCAGAGAGCGACAGGTGGGAGTCATGCTTGGCAAGGCCCATCAGCAGCTACCATGAGCATTGCACTCGAAGGGGAGATGCTCACTCTGGGATCAAGTTCACTTACAATTTATCATCTGGACATTCTCACACTGTCAAAACATTCCTTTACAAACCTGCTTCTCTCCCAATGTATTGCAGCTGAAATTTGTGCTGCACGTTCGGAAACATACTCTGAATGTATAATCCAAAGTCATGTATGTTGATCGAGAGGGGGAAGAAGGCACCCTAAATGCTGTAGAACCAAGCTGGTTTGACGACTAAATAAATGAAATGGCTGTATCTGCTATATTGGTTATTTGTGTTCGTTGGCCAGTGTCCGTGCCCTCCGCGTTTCTTTGGATTTTGAAGTCTGCTGAAGGGAAACTTACCAGCTAGTGCAAGATCAGGATGCTTATTTGGAAGCTGATGCATGGAGACCAGTATTCCGTTCTTTCTCGTTGCTGCTGCAGATCCTGTGGCATGCGAAGATGAGATTATCCAAGGGTCCAACATTTTTCTTTTTTCAGAGTGAGAGATAGTAGCAAGTGTGACAGGTACCCTGCATTGCAGTATGCCCATGTTGGCATGTCTGAAACTCATGGGCATGTATCGGTTGATTGGCGAGGTTGTCTGTTAGAATGGAAAGGGAGTGCTTGCGCGGATTCGGAAAGTCATGACGTGCGGCTGCTTGAATCTGTGGATTGTAAAGGTTGTCGGACTAGGCTGGAGCTCGATTGTATTGGAATCGGAAGCGTAATGGATTAAAATAAAATAAAATAAAATATTTATATTTTTAATTAAATTAAAAATCAAATTATTGATACAAATAATCGATCTCGGTCACGTGGCAAAATCAGAAACAATTATTTGGAAATCACATCAACCAAATCTATTTTTGGAAATCACATCAACCAAATCTATTTTTGGATCAAATCGATAAAATATCGATCCGATTGAGCTCTTAGATCGATTTTGTGCTGATCTTAATTGATCTAGTTTCATCCTTGATTGAGTATTGTGATCAGTTCAGTTTTTGCCCAACCTGCTAAAAAAACATAGGTCCAGAACCGATCTAACTTAGAATAAAGATAGTTATTCTATAGTTCTATTACAGCTGTCGTCCAATTCTACAACAACTATTTTTCAGTTATACTACAGCTAATCACTATGTGGGTGAATAATACATGATCTACATATAGCTGATCATTCTGTTATAACAAACTAATGGTCTAATAAATTTTCTAACGGCCTAAGTAAACTCCTTTTATATAAAAATGAATAGGTATTCTCCGAAAGATAAGTTATAATTCATCTGCTGAACTCTTTCTCCCACTGAAGAGAACCAAAAACTCTCACTCCTACTTAAAACTTCTCTCCTTGCCTTCTATTTTCTCTATTTCTATTATCTGTTCTTAAAGCTTCGACTAACTTAAGTATCAGAGGATCCTAAGTCGAAGGGTACCCCATCGGTTCTAGGGCTTTTTTTGTAGATCCATTCATGATCTACATCAGCAATTCTTCAGTCCGATTCTAGACCGACCTCACCAACTATCCTCCAGAACACTCTGCCTCTGCGTGCTTGCGACTATACCCTCTTCGCCCACCCCACGTTCGCTCCAGCGCTGCCAGCATCCAAATGCACTTCCCCGAAACCAGCCCAGTCACAAAGTAAGGCCACCCAACCATCCGCGTCCTTCGCATAGGGGTCCCGTTTGATGGACTCGTCAGCAAGGAGGATTCATAGGGCAGCGACATCGGTCTTCCGGGTGGTAGTCCACCAGGGGTCCACCCGTCCTATGTAAAAATATATTTCTTTTTCTTTTACTCCTTGCTACCTCACATGCACAGCATGTGTGATTTGAAATTTTTTTTATTGCTTTGTAATTCGTGCGAAGAGACCGAAGCTTCAAAAATATTTTTTTCTTTTTCTTTACTTTATGATTCGTGCATGAAAATCAACGGAATCATGTGATGAAAAATCAATGCTCTACCTCTACCACACTCGTGTTTGCGACCGTACCCTCTTTGCCCACCCCATGTCTACTCTGGTGCCACCAGCATCCGGATGCATTCCTCGAACCCAGTCCGATCGTGAAGTGTAGGGCTGTATGGCCGTCCGCATCGGGATTTCGTTCGACAGACTCATCGATAAGGAGGGTCCATGGGGCAGTAGTGTTGATCTTCCAGGTGGTAGTTCATTAGGGGTCTGCCCGCCCCACATCCACTCCGGCCGCTCGAAGCCTCCCAACCGATTGGGACTTGTGAGAATAGGAAAATAGAAGAAAGATGAAGAAATGAAGGAAGGAATGAGATGGCTTGAGAGGGGTCCGTAAAATGAAAAAAGAAATAATACATTATGGAAACAAAAAAAAAACATCATAGATGCTTCCAAATTTGACACGTGGTATGTTGCGAGATTATTCTATAATCTTACATGTCAACATAAAATATCATCCCCAATATCCGTTTATCGTTTTACTATTATTATATAGATAGATAGATATAGATAGATAATAATTAAATATTTTTATTTTTATCATATTATTTATATTATATTTTTATTAAAAATATAAAAATAAAAATAAACTTGACATATAATATTGTGGGAGATTATTATATAGATAAATTTAAAATATTTTTTTATTTTTTATTATACTATTTGTGCTTTTATTTCTTATTTAGAAAATAAAAAATAAAATTTGATATATAGTGTTGCAAAAAATTATCCTATAATCTTATGTGCCAATACAAAATATCATTCTTAATACTCATATATCACTTTACTATTATTATATTTTTGAAAATCAAATAAGTAATGGGATTTGAAATTTTTTAAAATAAATACAATGATATGAGATTTTAAATATTAGAAGAAAGTCAAAATTAGATTATATAAGGGTTAAAGTATTTCTATTCTCTTCGTAATGGGAATGAGAATAGGTTTCTTCAACTGATTAGTTAGAGTAGAAATTATTTATTTTTATTTTTATTTTAGAGTTCGGTTTTCTCCAATCAAATATATTACAAAAAAAATTATATGATGCACTTGGAATGCATGGTACATTATTGGACTATTATCTAAGAAAGAAAAAAATAATAAAAAAAGAAAAGTCGATGATCTTTCATCTTAGTCTCAGCATAATTAGATTCATGACCATAAAAGTGACGAGGACCAAACTATATTTTCAAATATTGAAATTAACGTATGTAGGAATCAAAAATTGTGGATCAAATAGGATCCGGCCAATGAGAGTTTTAGGCGAAGGCCCCGTGTAATAAAATGGCGCCGTTACCGAAACCTCACGGAGGACTGAATTTGGATATAGGAAGCGTACATCCTACGTGGCCCAACCCAATTATCCCCGAGGTTTACGTCTCGTGGCACGACTGGATTGGTGCGGCCACGTTCTTCCCCTTTGGGCCAGAAGGCGGTCTAATCCCAGAGCAGTCAACAAATAGAAGTGGGAGAGGGAGAGGTTGGGAAATTATAAAGCGCATCGAACGCAAGAAAGCATGAAGAGAGCGAGCGCGAGGGAGTTTCGGAAACTCTCACCTCTTCCTCATAAAAGAAATCTTGGAAGCGAATTCCTCCTTACGAAACAAATCTTAGATGCGAATCCCTTTTTGCTTCCCTTCCTTCCTCATTCGTTTATTCCGACTGGAATATCGGTCGACATCGAAGGAGACAGGCCAGAGAAGGTGCCGAAGGTGATCGAAATTTGGTAGATTGGCGCGAGCTGGTGGTGAAGATGGGGATCCGATGGGCGAAGCGGATGAGAGAAACCTTTGGAGTTCCCTTTTATGGCTCGTGTCGTTGATCTATTCACTCAGGTTTTTTTTTTTTCCTCCTTTGATCTCTCTTAAAAAAATTCTCTTCCTTGTTCGTTTATTTCTTTTGTGTTGAGCCGTTGCTTTCTTTCTTGTTTTCTTCTTGCTTTCTTGCTTTTTGGTTTTCTGATTGGGATATCGATCTGACATTTTCTGACGGTTTTGAGATATGGGGGGTGGTGGGCATTGCGTAAGGTTTGCGTGTGATGTTGGATATTTTCCTTCCTCTAGAAGATTGTCTTACTCTTCTTTTGGTATCTCCTTCCATTGAAGAAACTTGTTCTTTCTAAAACTTGTTCTTTCTCCTTTCGTGTTAAAAAGATAGAGCTCTTATTTGTTCTGTTCTTGTTTGGGTTCTTGATCTGGAGTTCGCTTATTTGTAAAACTTGTGCCAATCGTGATCGGGATCTTGATAGGTGGCAGCCTTATAATATGTTAGACAGTTAGAATTTTCGAGGTTCAAGGTTTATCTCCGAGCTGGTGTAATGAGAGATTTTATGCTCCTGAGATTGGATCTTATTTTTGGCGTAACTTTTACAGTATTCTATGGTTTCGAGTCATCCTACTTTATGTCATTAACGAGGACCTATGAATTGGCATAATGAAGAAAATTCATGCTTTTGACACAAACAATTCCATTTGGTCAAGTCGACCACCTTGCATTGGCTATCCTGTTATGTCAGAATCTTATCCATGTAAGTTTAGCAAGATGATGAAGTTGTTTATGTGCCGTTTATATACATGCATGCACTCAATCATTTTCTGAACTTTTCATCTTTTGAAGGTAAGTCACCCTCATACTGGAAGAAAATTTACTATGAACATTTAATAGAGGAAGCAACACTCTTCTAAAGAAAATTGCAAGGCAGTTATGGATGCTGATCTTTATCTAAGTTTATCAGTCTCATCGAATCAAAGCATATTCTAAGATCTTGTGTAGGCTAAAAGGTTTTTGTGATGACTTGTAGATGCAGCAGCATTTATTTTTTGATAAGCCAGATAGTTCATACAGATCTAGTATGAATACATCCACAAAAGTCAGAAAAAAGGATGTCCTTGAAAGCCAATGGAAGGTCTTCGATCTTAGTCCACACCCTCTCTCCGATATGCTCTGTTACATAAGTGGCCATCCAGTTCACAACGCTGTTGGCCTCTCGATATATATGGCGGACCTCCATGGAAAGGCAGCTCTTCTTTGCACACTGACTATCATAAATGAGAGGCTGCATTGCCATTGACGATGACCGTCCACATAATCAGGCTACCACCATGGCGGAGTCCTTGAGCACAAGTCTCTTTACACCAAGCCTCAGTGTAGCAAAGTTAATGCCAGCCCACGCCACCTGCAGTTTAGCTGCCGGAACCATATGGCCGATGAGGTGACGACCGCCCGCAGTCAGAAACCTAGAATCAGGGCTACGAATCACAAATCCCACGCCCCTCTGTTGCCTCTGACGCTGCCATCGAAGTTGACCTTGATATATCTGGGGGATGGGGGCTCCCAAGTGATGAATATCAGTCAGGGCGCTGTCATAGCAGCTCATAAATGATGCTTAGCATGTGAAAATGGAAGCATTGAGATGATTGTTCTGACTCTTGTGCTTGAGAATCTGGAGATCCACTAGTTTGAGAAGTCATCTTTGCTTTATTTGAATTGCTCAATTATGATACACGTTTGTTTTTTAATCTAAAAGCTTCAGCTCAACTTGAAAATTCTGAGCTAGCTGCATGTTTTTCTAAGATCTGAGATCATCCTTCCATTATTGTGACCAAAACTGGTTCTGTCTAGCAGTCTATTCCATGGGCGGATGCTTCTAGTCCTGGTTACGGAGCCTAAGCTTGCTTAGATCTTTGGTTTCCTCCCTAATTTATGCCCTTTCCTTTAAAGGATTGTAATTTTCTCGATATAGAGAGTGTCAAATAAAATGTTTTATTGTGTACTTCTTGAAGAAGTTAGCCATAGTCAAGGTAGTAGGAAACTAAGAATTCTACCTCTATTTCAGATAAGATGGTAAAAATATTAATTTTCAATTTGCTGATTTATGGCTTTTTCATTTTGATGTTTGTATCTGAATCCCAGATGCTATACTATTGTTCCATAATTGTACTTGTCATGGTGTGAATAAAAACCTGACTAAGGCACTAGCTTTAAAATTAATTTGGCAAATTCCATCTTCTAAAATTTAGGGTGGCCATGTCAGGCAAGTATTCTTGAAATGTTTGTGGTCTTATATTGTGGATATATATATGAATAACTAATGTCTTCTTTGCTGCCATCCTTATATGCAAATTCTCAAAAGTTTGTTATCCTATCTTAAGCAGTGATAGCTTAAAGAAGAAATGAAAATGGGTTATTGGCTAAGTGATCACACTCCACCTCCAAACAAAGCATGTTATATGTTTGAAATTTGGGAGGTGTTTTCACTAAATATTCGACAGAGTTAATTCTAACTGGGTGATTTTCCCACCATATAGATCTGATATTTTGTGGACCATCGTAACTTTTCTTTTTGTTCTTTCTTTCTTTTTTTTTTGAATATTATAGGAAGTGCTAATGGACTTTGTATGCTACTGTAGGGTTTCAGATCATTTGTGTGGACAGCAGTTTCATACCAGATGAAAGACGTGCTCAAGCTATCACCCGCAGCATCACAATATGTGGTTTCTGTTGCATATTTTCCTTGGAGTATAAAACCAGTTTATGGGTAATACAATCTTTTACGCTTAGACAATATACATAGCATTGGTTATTTGTTAAATGGAGGTCACTGCTACATGTATAATGAGCCAATAATTGAGATACTAGACTAATAATATTCAAACGGAATTAGCATTAATTTCTCTCACAAATACATTTTGGATCTAGTGATAGTGATGTTTCCTTGTTTTGATCATAGTGATAGTGTCACCTTGATTCAGTCCAACTGATGCTTGAAATTATTGAACAATTGCCTTATGCAGTTATATATATTTTCCTTTGATTTGCAATGGTGAATTGTTCTAAATTTTTTATGAATCGCATTTATTCAGCAACTATATGTGGATGCATATTTGAATGGTTTAAATTTGTATAATGCTTCATGCTTAGGATGACATGTATTACCACCTTAGACAATCTTTCGTGTATATTAGCACTTATCCTCTACTTAGTATGAAGGATGGATTGGAGGAAGGACTGATAGAGGGGGAAGGATGGATGAGGAAGAGGATGGATGGATTTTTCATTCATCCTCCCATATGTTTGATGAAATATAGAAGGATATATGGGAATATTTTCCTCCTTATGTATAGGAGGAATGAAAGGAAGAATTGATAATATTTGTATGATATTTTTTACTGAACTACTTTTTGATATAAAAAGTATCGTTATTATCAATTTATCCTACTTATTTATACTAAAGAACTAGAGCAATATATAAATGTATAATCTTTACAATTATATAAGTATTTACTTTTAATTTAATTTAATAATAATTTAATAAATTAATTATATATGAATAAATTTATTTATATGTTAATTATATAAATAAGTTAATTAATTATAGTTTAATTAAATAGCT
>KE504766.1:1093998-1104950 GCA_000441515.1 Elaeis oleifera | reverse complement strand
CTTCATGCATGATTGTAGGTGCCTACATCTTGATTGTAGGCACCTACATCTTGATTGTAGGCATCTACAATCAAGATGTAGGTGCGTACAATCATGCATAAAGGTGTCTTCGTGAAGATTATTTTTCTCTAATTTTAGGTTTAAATTTTGTTGATTTATTAACCCCTATTCTGTGAATGAAGGAGGAAAAAGAGGACACGAATCGGAAAAAAAAACTTTAAAAAGCACCTTCATGCATGATTGTAGGCGCTTATAATCAAGATGTAGGTGCCTACAATCATGCATGAATGTAGGCACCTACAATCATGCATGAAGGCACCTTCTCAAAGATTTTTTTCTCCACAGAACAGAGGACCCCCATCCTTTTCTTTCTCCATTCACGAAATAGGGATTAATAAATCAACAAAATTTAAATCTCAAATTGAAGAGATTGTTAAAGGAACCTGAAACGAAGGTGTCTACATGGAGCATGTAGGCACCTATATGCTTCATATAGGTGCCTTCATGCTTCTTCCTTTCAAGTTTCTCCATCTCATTCAATTCTTTCAGTTTATATTTTTTTAAATAATACCTGAATGATTCATCGATCTTTCATTTCATTTCATTTTAAAATACAAACATCATCAACAAACGAATTAAAAGGAATGAAATATTATATAGTTTGAATGTATATATCATCAAATTAAAATAATTTGAAGTTTCATACAAACATTATATAGTTTGAATATATATATCATCAATTAAAATAATTAAATTACTGGATGAGCAAAGCATTACAATGACAGCGCACTAAGTACCACATAGAATAAAAATAACAAACAAGATAGATGACAGCCGAAAGCTCCTTCTAATATTTGCTATATCCCACGCTGATATGCTGATATTGCAGCCTCTGAAACTCAGCGATCAGAAATTTTCAAGCACAAGTGACTCACGATCAAGTCGACAAGGGTAGTTTCAAATCTCTGCTAAAAGTTCTACCAAAAAGTCTGTGCCTGATGTCAAGTCCCACATATTATGATAAAAATATAAGAAAATAAATCACAAAATCTTGCTGAAAACTCGATAGAAAGAAGATAGGAAAAATAAACCTCAATCATAATGTATCAGAAGAAGCAGAATGTAGGGACACCTAAAATTTCTTTATAATTTATGTAATATCATATCAATGTCACGATCTAACTGTATGAATCTGATGCATTTTGAGGAAGATTTAGATTCTCTAGCATTAGAACATATTTTCATAGACCTCCCAAGCTAATACGAAGCTTGCAAGATGGCTCCACACGAGCGGTGGCCTAGGTCGAGAGGCTGAGCACTGCCGCCTGCGAAAATATTACTCCACCCCATCATCGCATGACGAAGGAAAGGGAAGGAGCCTATAAAAAGAGCAGCGTCCCGCCCTTATTAAGTCATGGGTGTCCCTTGATCGCTCCCTATTAAGTCACGGGGCATTTCTTAACCGCTCTTGTTAAATCATGGGTGCTTTCCTTTTCGAAGATATCCAGACGTACAGTGAATTCATGAGACCAGACATGTAGGCACTAAAAAATATAGACTCTATGTCGATAAATAGAAACTTCTCAAGATAAATACAAACTTGTGGTTCAAAGAATTTCTGTTTATTATATGCAGTTTGTGTTTATTATTCGAGGTTTATATTTATTATGAAAAAAATTATATTTATCTTGGGTCTATTTGTGTTTATTATTTGTAGTTTATATTTATTCTGGGATGGTTTGCATAGACTTAGTGTTTATCCTATCCCTTTATTGTTTATCCTAGGTGAACCTTTAGATCACTCAACTTTTTGATCCCGAGTTTGTGTTTATTGTCCCAGAATTTGTATTTATTCTGTAGAGTTTGTGTTTATTCTAGCAATGTTTATATTTATTATTCAAAATTTGTATTTATTATTCAAAGTTATTGTTTATTATTTTGGAATACTTGATGTTTATCCTACCCATGGTTGTATTTATCCTATCCAAAGTTATTTACAGTTTGTATTTATCCTGTCAATATAAACATAAATAATGAGAAACAATGAGAATATAAATTTTTGAATGTAATTCACATAAAATATTCACTAATGGCCGATGGGGGGTTTGGGAGGAGAAGAGATGGTGGCTGCAAGATGGAAAACTCAGCTTGGGAGGAAATGAGACGGCGATCACTGGAGAGAGAAGAAGAGAGGAGGTACGGGTGGGGGTTATTGAAAATGATTATCGTGGTGGGGGAGAGAGAGAAGAAGAAGGAGGTGCGGGTGGAGGGGGGTTATCGAAAGACGGCGGTCATGGGTGGGGGGAGAGAGAGAAGAAGAGAGGAGGTGGGTTGGGGGTTATTGGAAGATGGTAGTGAAAGAGACTATAATAGTCGTGCGTGCTGGCCTTACGTTGCGTTGCATCCCATTGAATGCTGCTTTTTTTTTAACACGCCAGCTCAGCTAACGCCCTCCGAACTCCTCCATTAGCTTATAAAAAAAGCTCTGAGATATGCATCGATCCAATAGAGGAGGATCCGACCGAATGGGAGCTTGGATCTAGTTGAGTGGAGCCTATTCTACCTCTCTCTCTATATATATATATATTGTTGGGACTATTCAACTGACCCTCGACTCCGACTCTACATCAGCCTTATAAACATAATATTTCGACTAACAATCAGCTAACTGATCGATAGTTGGTTTTATCAATCAACAATGGATAACCACGATAACTTGGTTAACCTCCGATCGAAGGCCATCGGCATGTCAGAGTTACCGACCAATGCTCATTCGGATCTTTAGGACTACCGACTTGCTATTATTACTGATATATAGTCAGCTTATCTTCTCAATATATCTAACCGTTATAAATAGTTATCGACTACGTATCACGATCATTAGTAGACATAAACGACCTATTAACTCCATGATTATAACCCAATAATTTAGCGTCATAAAAAGTGGGACCACGTGCTCGACGGTTACATCAAAATCATCTATAAAAAGAGAAGTAAATGAGCAGCATGGGTAAGGCAACTCTGGACTGAGATTCTGCCATTTCAAATACTTTTATCTGTTGTCACTACTCTCCATCGACTTAAGCATCGGAGGGTCTCTGTCGGACATAATTTCGATATGTGAGGACTTTATTTTGCAGGTGCTCTTCACCGACGACAGACGATAGGAGATTGGCCACAACAGATTTGCGCGTCAGGTAGAGAAAAATGATACAATCAACCATGCCAAAAATCAGAGCCCAACACTTGATGGGATCGATGAGACAGTCTTCCCATCAAGAAGATGTTCCTCCCCCACTTCCAAGGGTAGAGCCCAGTTCTTCGCGTCTTGTGGTTACTACAGACGCACAAATTACTGTACTCATACAGCAAATAAAGATTTTGACAAAGGTGGTTCAAAACCTCCAGTAGCAGCAAACCCAGCAGCAGCAACAACCATCGGTAGAGGAGCCGATGGTTTATTTCGTGCCATCTAGGCACAGCCGCTGTCCTCCACGGCGCTCACATTCCTCTTCTCTAGAGCGACGACCGTCTCGACACTCTCATCGAGATGGATAGTCATATTCTCGATACTCCCACTGTGCCACTCATCATTTGCGGCACTCTCTCTCTCCTTTTTATGCACATAGTATTAGAAAGAAAACGACCGTGGACTCCTTCTGCTTCTCCCTCTTCAAGCTCTTCAGGGGGTTCTACCCCTGAAGTTTTTCAGCAACGGTGGCTTGACGACTATGAATGCAAGTTCAACGAGATTGATCATCAGCTTGTCCGACTTCAGATGGAAGATCGAAAGTCCTCCAACGACTATGATTTTAACACTGCCCAGCCTCTGTCTCAATGTATCCTGGATGAACCGATTCTTTCTCGGTTCAAGATGCCACAAATGGAGCCATACGATGGCTCCACCGATCCGATCGATCATCTGGAGAGCTATAAGGCTCTCATGATGATTCAGGGGGCAACCGACGTCCTCTTATACATTGACTTCCCGACAACTCTTCGAAAGGTTGCTCGAGCCTGGTATTTCGGACTTCAGTCGGAGAGCATTAACCCCTTCGAGTAACTCGAGCAATCTTTCATGGCCCACTTCAGTACTAGTCAAAGGTCGCCACGGACATCAGACAGTTTTTTCTCAATCAAACAAGATGAGATAGAAATATTGAGAGATTTTGTGGCTCGTTTCAATACGGCCACACTTGAGGTCAGAGATCTCAATGAAGATATGGCCATATCGGCCATGAAGTGGGGTCTGAGGAGATCCAGATTCATATATTCTTTAGACAAAACTCTCTTCCGGACCTATACTGAACTTTTGGAGTACACGTACAAGTACATTCATGCGGATGAAGCTGCTTCTGACTGACGCCAAACAGACGAAAAAGATCAGAAAAAGAAGCAGAAGAAAAGTGAAGCTCCGATCGAATTAAGTAGGCTGACTATTAATAAACGAGCTTCACCTCGACGACAGAGTCCGAAGCCAAATAGCTATGACAGATATGACTCCTATACTCCTCTTTCTGATCTCTGTGTGCAGATCTTGATGGAGATCGAAGGAGAGAAATACTTACGACACCCCTCACCAATAAAAGTGTTGTCAAGGAGCCGAGACAGAGAGAAGTATTGTCAGTTCTATTGTAATCATGGTCACGATACCGAACAGTGTATCTAACTCAGAGACGAAATAGAAGCCCTGATTTGATGAGACTATCTCGAAAAGTTTCGACGAGATCGCCCGACTCAACCTCCCACTAACCAATAACCTCAACCACAAACTGAGAAGACACTTAACAATCGACCAACAGTGGGAGTAATCAACATGATCTCCGGACAACAGAAAAACTGGAGGGCAACTTTCGAAAAAGAATCGATGAAGAAACGATGACTCGACAATATAATTACTTTTTCGAAAGATGATGTTTGAAAAATACAAACTCTCCATGATGATGCTGTCGTTGTCTCGACAACGATAGCAAATTATGATGTAAAAAAATTTAGTGGATAATGAAAGCTCGATGGATATTTTGTTTACTTGATTTTCTTTCGAATGCGACTATCGACTGATCGACTCAGGAGAGTCTCGATGCCATTAGTCAGTTTCACTGGAGATGCAGTTACTGTGGAGAGAGAAATCACTCTCCCATTAATTGTAGAAACTGAGCCACAATAAAGCACTGTTCTTTTGATATTCACAATTGTCTGAGTTCTTTCGACTTATAATGCCACACTCGGATGACCTGGACTTAATGCTCTGAGAGCAGTAATCTCGACATATCATCTGCTAGTCTGATTTTTGATAAAAAATAGAGTCGGAGAGATGCGTAGAGATCAACAACTTATCCGACGCTGCTCTTGATTTTCACACAAAATAATTAACCTGAAGACTCTTTGTCCGTTGATAAATTAGATCAAAAAAATAAAAAATAGGTGAACCAGTCGAGCAACTGGTTTCCATCCCACTAAAAAAAAGATCCTGAGAAGACGGTCCAAATTGGATCGCAGCTGTCTGATCCAGAGCGACAGCAGCTAATAAATCTACTCAGAGCAAATGCTGATATTTTGTTTGGTCGGCTACTGACATGCCAGGCATTCCTCCGGAGGTAATAACCCATCGGCCAAACATTGATCTAAAAGTTAAGTCGGTGAGATAAAAGAAAAGACTTTTTACTCCCGAAAGGCAGAAGGTCATCGATGAAAAAGTCGACAAGCTCCTCGCAGCTGATTTCATCAAAGAAGCAAATTATCTCGATTGGCTCGTCAATGTAGTAATGATGAGAAAGGCCAATAGAAAGTGAAGGATCTGCATCGACTATACGAATCTGAATGAAGTTTGTCCGAAGGACAGTTTTCTCTATCAAAATTGATCAACTAGTTGATGCAACTTTTGGACACCGACTTCTGAGCTTCATTGATGCCTTTGCCGACTATAATCAGATTTAGATGACACCTGAAGACGAGGAGCATACAGCCTTCGTAACCGATAAAGACATCTAATGTTATAAAGTGATGCCGTTCGGTTTAAAAAATACTAGAGCGACTTACCAACGGCTAGTTAACAAGATATTCAAGATGCAAATTGGGTGAAATATGAAAGTCTATATAGATGATATGCTGGTGAAAAATCCTCAAACTACTGATCATGTTCGAGATCTGGAAGAAACCTTCCGTACACTTCGACGACATCAGATGAAGTTGATCCGACTAAGTGTACGTTCGAGATAACTTCTAAAATTTTTTAAATTTTTTATGTCACAACGAGGAATTGAAGTCAATCTGAAGAAAATAAAGGCTATCATCAACATGAAGTATCAAAGCTCGAAGAAAGAGATACAACAGCTCAATGAAAGGATGGCCGCGCTCAATCGATTCATCTCAAGGTCGGCAGAAAGATGCTTGTCTTTCTTTAAAATCTTGAGACAAGTAAAAGATTTCACATGGTCAGACAGGTGCCGACAGTCCTTCGAAGATCTAAAATAATATCTGATGTCTCCACCACTACTTACAAAATCAAGGATCGGAGAAATTTTGTATCTCTATTTGGCAACATCGATGGAGGTAGTTTGTTTGGTACTTATCTAAGAGGATAAAAATTGAATTCAACGGCCTATCTACTACACCAACAAGGTGCTTCACAATGTCGAAGTAAGATATTCAAGAGTAGAGAAGATGATTTACGCTCTAATTATATTATCATAGTGACTTCGCCCATACTTCCAAGCACATCCTATTGTCGTCTTGACAGATCAGCCGTTGAAGGCAATCTTACACCGACCTGATATGTCGGTCGAATGATAAAGTGAGCAATAAAGCTTGACGAGTTTGACATCCAATATCATCCATGACCATCGATGAAGACGCAAGTTTTAGCTGACTTTGTCATCGAGTGTACAATATCTGATAATAATCCTGAGAATGAAGCTGACGATAAAATAAAGCAAGCTATAATTTCAAGTCCGACTTAACATCGGTATGAGTGCTACATATTGATGGAGCATCTAATGCATAAGGCAGTGGAGCTGGTCTCATCCTCACCAATTTTGAAGGGGTTATAACTAAATATGTCCTTCGATTCAACTTCAAAGCTTCGAATAATCAAACCCAATATGAAGTATTCTTATCCAGCTTAAAAATTATCAAGGAGCTTGATATTGACAGTCTGAAATTTTTCACCGACTTACAGTTGATTGCTGGACAGGTTAAAGACGACTTTGAAACTTTATTATGATGAAGTATCTTTAGAAGGTGAAAGATCTTACATCGATTTTAAAGTACTTTGAGATCTTTCACATTTCAAGAGCAGAAAATGCTCGAGCCGATGTACTTTCGCGACTCGCAACCACTTCTTTTAACTCGTTAGATCAGACATTCATCGAATATCTTAAATAGCTGAGTATTGATAAAGTCGAAGAAGTGCTACAACTCAATGACGAGCCAAGCTGGATGGACCCAATCATCTAGTACTTGACTGATGGAACTCTACCTATGGATCCCTCAGAAGCCAAACGACTCAGATGGACGGCCTCATAATATATTTTGATGAATGGTCAACTATATAAGAGATCGTTCTCTCTTTCCTTACTGAAGTATTTGGGACCGATAAATACCGACTATGTGCTCAGAGAAGTTCACGAAAAGATTTGTGAAAATCACTTGGGGAGTAAATCTTTAGCTTACAAAGTCTTACGACAAAGATATTATTGGCCTACCATGAAGAAAGATGTAGCTGAACTTGTCCGACAGTATGAACCATGTCAGGAATATACAAATATACAACACCAACCGGCCAGTCAGTTGACATCAATTGTTACACCATGGCCCTTCGCACAATGAAGAATTGACATATTTGGTTCTTCCCTCCGACATCGGGTCAGAGAAAGTTCATAGTGGTCGTTATTGATTACTTCACCAAATAGGTGGAAGCTGAACCTTTGGCACAATCACTGAAAGTAAGATAGAAGACTTCATTCAAAAATCAATCATGTGTAGATTCGGTCTACCACACACCATCATCACTGACAATAGTCGATAATTCGACAATTAGAACTTCAAAGAGTTCTTTGCGAAATTCTACATTACGCATAAACTTACATCAGTCGGCCATCCACAATCCAATAATAAGATAGAAGTGACAAATCGAACAATCCTGCATGGACTCAAAATCAAACTGAATGAAGCTAAAGGCCTTTAGGTAGAAGAACTGTATCCGATCTTATGAGCATATCGAATGACTCCTCGCATACCAATGGAAGAATCGCCATTCAATATGACCTATGGAACAAAAGCATTTGAGATCGGACTACTATCAGCAAGGGTAGAACAATACAATGAGCCGAGCAATTCAGAATATCGGAGAGCCGATCTAGACTTACTTCCAGAAGTCCGACAGCAAGCTAAAGTTCGGATGGCAACATATCGGTAAAGAGTAGTTTGGTACTATAATGCAAAAGTTAAGCCGAAGATCATCCATCCAGGAGATCTGATCCTAAAAAAGGTAGAAGTCTCAAAGCCTTTGGACCAAAAAAATTATCTCCAAATTAGAAAGGATACTACAGAATAATCGAGACATTTAGATCGGACGCATATCAGTTGAAAACTCTTAAAGAAATAGCTATTCTCGAATATGGAATGCTGACAATTTAAAGATGTATTATCAATAAAGTTGTTCATATATACAGTGTTCAAAATAAATATTGAATTTCAGGATCACAAAAGTTTCAGCCGACTACAAAGTGATATTAGACCGATGAATGGCGGTCAATTTCTATCAACTATATTTTGATTTTCTACTGTAAAAACTGACACATCGACTATATCTCGACTTTCACTGTAAAAGTCGATATACCGACTGTATCTTGGTACCGACTATATCTCGACTTTCTACTGTAAAAGCCGATTGAATGACTATTTATGCGGACTTAGTTTTAACTAAATAGAATACTATGCCAATATGATCCAAATCGAATTGGAACTATATCAACTTGACTATGATTAGTTGAAGGATATTCGGCTTATCATCGTTTATTAAAACTAGACATACTGACTCAATCATAGTCGGTTATAGAATATTTGGCTTATTACTGTTTATCCTAATACCTAAAAGATAAAGTATGTCAATGGATATTCGACTAACGAATAATTTTACAATTACTACTGAACATTTGGCTTGTCGATTGATATTCAGTAGTTGAAATACAATTCAATGACATTGCAGATACACAGAAAAGAAAGAGTTGGTACTTAAAAAATTTTCTTTCATTCATTGGAAGGAAGTTACAAATTAGATCCAACGTCCGATTATAAACTTTGGTTACAAAAGAAAATAAAATATTACACCGATCACGAGTCATCGTCTCCATCTCCTTGCTCCGGTGCAGCATCGGCGATTGGAACAGCTTCTTGTGTAGTCGGTGCAGTCGGTGCATTGTCTTCAGTCGGTGCAGCCCCTTCTTCAGCAGCTTCATCTCTCGAGCCAGGAAGAATGATGCTGCTCAAGTCCAGGTCTGGGTATAATTTTTCGATCGCATCTCGACCGTCCTCATATCCGACACAATATGAAGCAAACCTGCCTTCGAGGATTTCTTCTTTGAGTTCTTTCGAGTTCTTGAAGTTCTCGACGGCCTGGTTCAGGGCTTCTCTCACCAATTCTACTTCAGCTCTCCCAGAGACTGACTCAGCATCGATCAGTGCCAGCCTTTTTAGGGTGGCCCGATGCCTTTCACGTTCGGCTTCAAGTTTGTCAATGCATCTATCTCTCTCTCACCGAAGCTAATGGATGGAGTGCTTCTTGCTCTTGATCCGTGACTCAAGAGACAAGACATTCTGACGAGCCGACTCAAGTTCGGCTCTTGAAGATTGTAGGTCGGCTGTCATTTGGGAGATCTGCTCCAGAAGTTTCTTCTCCATTCAGTCATCGTCTGAAGTTGCTTGATGACAGTATTCTTTTCGATGGTAACAGCCGCCATTTTGTCCATCCAAGATCGATGGAAGTCAGCAATCTTCCGATAGCCGACCTCCAGATCATGCATATCGTGCGCCCACCGAAAGCAGAAGATAATTAGTCAGACCAAATAAAAAAAGAGATATTGAAAACTTACCCGAGCATCATCGGGTAAAAGAAGAAAATAACTCAGTGACGGTCCGGTTCTTCCTATTCTTTCGATCAGTCGGGAGAAGGGTAGCTTGGATGAGCCGCTTGGCCAATGCCGGATTAGCCAAGACCGACTCACCCTCGAGGATCCTAATGTCAAAAAGGACAGGAAGGCCCGATGACCCATCATCTGTCGAGGTCGTCGGTGCCTTCCCTCGATCTTCGGTCGGCAGCCCCGCGCTCGAGAACGCAGGGAAGTCAGTGCTCGACTGCACCCGAGAGCGTCCCGTCGGAGGAACGGCTGTTGCAGCCGTAAACTATTTGGTTTGACTTCAACTTCCATCTTGGTCCGAACCTCAGCTGATGGAGCCGTCGATGGTTCTGCTGCAGCTCCATTATTTTTGCCATCTCACTTTCAGCAGACGGCACCTCTGGAAGCGTTGTCGGGCCGACAATGCCAAAACTGGCTTGAGAATCATTTTGACAGAATGTCAGATTCCCTCACTGGTGCAGACAGAGTGGTGACTCGACTCTTTTTCGAAGGTTGAGAAGGGCCAGCTTCGGACGTTGCCTTCTTCTTGGCAGCGTGCAGACGAATATCGGCAGATGACACTCGTGCCCTCAGCTGCATAGCTGCAATAAGAACAAAAAATCAGCATAGTTTAGAAACAAACAAAAGCAAAAAAGTAAACAGCCGACTATGTTATACCTAAAGAAGTGATCGAACTAAGTCTGACATCGTAGAGAGCTTGTTCGATCATCAGCTCTTGCTACGGTGGAACTGCCATATCTTTTAGTCGGATGAAGTCTTTCGATCATCGGCCTCCACCAACTGTTCTCATGGGTCCAATCCTTGGATCACCGAGCA
>KE504766.1:1070668-1093978 GCA_000441515.1 Elaeis oleifera | reverse complement strand
GTTAGTTGAAATTTTAAATCTAAAATATTTTGTTGTCCGTTATCTGCATTAATTCCAAAATTTGACTGTTCCATCATAATATTTTTTTTCTTGTGTCGAGTAATCCGACTGAACCTTCCGAAGAGAAAAAAAAATCTTCAATCGACCCACAAGCTAGAAATCGATTTGCATGAGCTTTCAAAAGATGCAGGCTGAACCAAAATACTCTATTTACGTAGAATATTCCTGCAATCCAGACAGATCACCCCCCCCCCCCCAACCCACATCCGATGAGCCCTGATCCAAAGTTTGTGATCATGGCTCTACAGGAGGGTGTACACTAATCACTGCTCCTTATACAGTCGAACAGGAACAACAGGGAAATATATAGTGATCATGGCTCTACAGGAGGGTGTACACTAATCACTGCTCTTATACAGTCGAACAGGAACAACAGGGAAATATATATACATATTTCCTGCCTCCTGTCCATCAAATTATAACCATTGTTGCTGGAAACCAGGACAAGACACTCAAACCATGGAATAAACCCATCAATCCGGACGGCGTTGGTACCATAAGTGGCATTGGCCGCGCGTGCTATGCCGTCAGTCCAGCTGTCCGTCCGTATACACACCAACACACGCTCCCCCTCGGTGGTCCCTCCTTTTCTCCTCCACGCTGCAACGAACGTTGTCATCATGATGATAACCTCTCTCTACGCTACGCACATGAGCCAGGGCTCGCCACGTTCCCCACTCCTCCCACCTGTCCCCCAGATCTGTTGGGCCCCACCCCGGGATCCAGGAGCACGCGCGCTGGATCCGACGGCTGTCCTCCCCACGCGATCTGACGGAGTCCCGCTTCCCAACGCCGCCATCCGACGGTTGTCATCCGAACCCTCCAGGTTCTTTAGGCCGCCCAAATAGTCGCCGGTCGTAGCGGCACGCCTTCCTCCCACGCCGCGCCTCATTTCTTGTCCGTATACATTTACATACTATTTAAATAAAGTCTTTGTCCGAAAAAGAAAAGAAAAAAAAAAAAAAAAAAAAAAAAAAAAACAGCAAGATTTATACGAGAGTACCGCTCGTAGATCTGCGCCTGGTATTCCAGTTTGGGACGCACCAGCCCGCTCACTTCCATACACCGATTGTCTCCTCGACCAAATAAAACTAGAAAGCCCTCCCCCTTGTCCGTATTTTCCTCTGTTTTCTCTTCGATATCTCACCTTCTATTCGTCCGGAAGTGGAGTGGATCCCAGCTTTCAAGCGCTCCTCCTCAGGTGTGCTTCCTGTGTTGTGGTTTTGCTGGGATTTATTTGATTAGGGGATTCTTTTAAAGCTTTTCTTGGATTAACGGTCTGTTTTAATCTTTAGCTGAGCAAGTTATATATGCATCTTTGCTGTTTAATCTGATTAAAAGTTATATTGGATGACGGTTAAAGGAGTTAGAATCGGACGGTATGCCGTGGGTGTCGTGGACGGCCAACTACTATGGGAAATGCGTACGCTTCGTCCTGCTCTCTTTCTTTTAATATCTATCGAATTGATCAAGTTGATATTTTGGTCATCTGTTTTCATGCATGGCTTTTGAGGCGAAGTATGCACGTTTAATTTGCATGCAGTGGAGCAGGTGGATATTGATCATCGGGGGTTCTCTGTTTTCCGAATTTTGAACATATCGGTTTCAGGAAGTTAGAATGTACGTTGGCGTCAACCTGAAGATAAATCGGACAGTGAAGAAGGCTGGAGACGTCATAATGAGCGTTGGAATGATCTCATATTATCAATTGATGCAAGTTTGCCAGGTGAATGCGAAGTTTAGTATCACTTGTATCGAACTTGTTATTTCCTTTTGCTAGATTATATGTGTGGAGTTATGTTTTATATGACACGATTGTAGAAAAAACAGAATCCAAAACTTGTTATTCTATCGTGAAGTTTTTCACCTGTCTGAAATGTAACTACGTAAGGATTTTTCCTTGCCTTTGGTACTTCTAAGAGGCCGACTACAGACATCACCACTACCTCCATATCTAAGTCTTCGTTAATTATGTTCATCATCTTTAACAACTAGTGGACATATGTTAGATTCCTTTTTCATCAAGCATTCATATAAAATGGAAGAGTTGTAACGAGTCTTCGTAGATTGTAAATCCGGTTGATACATCTTTAGCTTTCGTGTTTCATAGATTGATGAAATTTATGTGGTCTGCTTTTTCTCGGCGATGTGGATAGTTCTAAACCATATTTTCCAGTTCTGCCAGAGGAAAGTTAACGGGAATGCATTTCAGAATTCTTATGTTTTGCTGCTCTAGTTCACTGCTAAATTAATATATTTTGTATCGAGAGATACTTTGCATCTAAATCCTTAGGTTGTAGACAATTTATTTTATTCAATTCATAACCATGTAGAAATTTATGTGTTCTCTGCTTGTTAATTATGCAATTTTTGTTTTCTTTCCGTTTGGGTTCTCCTTTATTATTGTTCTCTAAGTCTGAAAGATGCAGTACCACTTACAATTTTCTATGCCAAATGGTAGGCTGAATACTTCCGCCAGTTGCTTAAGCCTGTCACGTAGATTGAACTCCTAGTTTGAACATAAGTTGATCTGCAGCTCGTGAGCACCACCTTTTTTTTTTTTGGCTTCATTACTTGATCCATCACAAAGAACTCTCTGACGAAATCAAATCAAGAAGAGATCGGCCTCATGCAAGATAGACTCTTCCTTGTTGTTAGACTCAGATAGCTACTCTGGCTGAGTTGTTTGATTAAAGAATTTCACCATTTCCAACTTAATACCATCAGATCGTTCTTACCAACAGCAGTTAAATCCGGCCAAGGTTAAATTCAGGGTAGATCATTCTGATTAACAGCATCGTAGTTGTTCGACAAGATTTGGTAGGGACCTATGCAGAGAGATTCGAGATTATTTCTAAGAAGGCCTCCCAGTCTCGTGGTTATGAAGTGGGCAGTCATGCTCTTGAGTCCTCTGCAGGTGCTTGCTATGCTGATGGTGCCACAGCGGTCCCTTCCTCTGGCCAAGCTCTGACAGGCATGAAGCATCATGAGTTTCCTGGGCCGCTTAATGGAGTTGAGTTCCAACCCTCTGAAACGTGTCCTAAGAACTTTGTCATCTTTGACCAGACATATAACAAAAGCCGGGTCATGTTCCACCCTTCCTTGGCCCACAATTTTGGCTCTTCGAGCTTTGGTATCGATGGAGGTCATGCCCATGAAGCTGGCAAAAGTATCAACAAGGATAATGGCAGCAAGGGAGAATATCAGTCTCCTTACACAGAGGACACAGAAGACATCGATGCATTGCTGAGTTCAGAAGAAGAAGAAGATGATGATGATGTGGTCAGCACCGGGCGGACTCCGGGCAATTGGGGAGGCACTTCTTTTTCAGATGGAATGAAATGTACCAAGTTCAATTCTACTAATGCCAGCAGCAGCAAGACTAAAAAGGAGAAAATGAAGAAGATGGTTAGAACACTTCGGGGAATCATACCCGGTGGTAGAGACCAAATGGATACACCTGCTGTTCTTGATGAAGCTGTCAAGTACTTGAAATCCCTCAACGTGGAAGTGAAGAAGCTTGGAGTGCAGAATTTTGACAGCTGAGATGGCACGCATTTGTGGTAATCTCACTAACAGGAAATGGAAAATCCTCTAAAAGCATAAACTCTCATGATGCTGTATGTGGGTTGTGTGTGTTCTTTATGCCCCACATATACTGTGGCTTTATGCTTCATGATGAGAGCATGGGAGGAAGCTTTATGTGCCTATTGGATGGGGATATGGAACGGGTGGAAATCTGCGCACCTTCTCTTTTGTGCTGGGTCTTGGTATCGCACAGGCGGTTTGGGTGCTTTTTGTGTGGTCTTGTACTTAAAAGGCTATGCCTTTTCTCCTCTTGCCCCCCCTCTTTCATAGTATTGTGGGCAATGCTTATATGATGTTATTATTCTGTATGATTCTCTATTATGTCGGGCAAACCACTTCCTTTAACCTTTAAGACCACATCTTTTTAGCAGCCAATCTACTATATGAAATTCCCAACTCTAGTTACATGTGTCTGCCTTTTGGAATCTCATCTCTATCTTCAGTAGTTTTTTATATTTAGGTGATGTTTAATTTGTGAACATGCGGCTGACCCAACTTGTTTGGGTTTAGAGCTTGGTTGAGTGCCTTGAGTTTTTTATTTGTGGGCATGCATTGTTTGATGATGCTGCTGTTGATTTAAGGTGCTGTGATTTGTCAAGGAAATGTGTGGTATAAAGGACCAGCCTTCTTCTCCTCCTGTGACAAATAAGCCTTCGTAGAGACACCAATGATGATAGCTGACCTCGTAGCACCCACCCTTCGCTTTTTTTTTTCTTGCTTTAATGTTCAAAGTCTGAAAAAAAAATGCAAGGAAAAGCTAGCACACGATGCATTTGAACTGAGAGCAATGATGGCCGTGGTTCCTTTGGTCAAGCCTTTGGATCAGCATGTCACGCGGTTTTTTCCACATTTTTCTTGGTAGTCCAATGGTCAACAAAAGCCTGCCATGTCATGAGGAGGCTGTGTCCCACTTTCCTGGATTCACTGGACTGAAGCTTTTTTTAATTTCCTTTACTTATTCAGCTGGTGAGCAGCATACCTCTGGCTAAACGAGAGAAGCTGTAGGAGGATCGGTCCAAGAAATGACCTTTTCCATGTTCTGTGGCTAGTATAGATAATTTGCTTCTGGCTTCAGTTGTTTTAGATTTCTCAAGCTGGCATGTTGCTCCTTTCTGAGATGAGAATGGTCCCAAATTGGAATCTGCACTGGCATAAAGTTTGCAGGTTTACTCTTGTCAGGATCCTTCATTAGTGGTCTTTGGCTTTTTGTAATTTATTAAGAAGTTTGCTCAGAAGATGATTTTGATTCCAGCGTGCAAGTTTGGTTACTGGCCAAGTGATTGGTAAAAGGCTGCAAATTTAAGTCAAAATGTTCTGTCGGACAAGCCTAGCTCAATTCACTGGTCATCCAACTGTGCTTCAATTCCTGCTTGCATCTAAGCCAGGTCACAATGGTCATGTGGGCTCAGTGCGTATGACCCTTGGATAACTGATAAACATACGTTGCCATCAAAAGACCCAACTTTGAGAAAGAGATTACTTTTGCATGTAGCCAGACCTCTGCCAATATGGAATTGGAATCTTTATAAAGGACTAGTGGGCAACTGTCCCAACTTTACCAAACCCCTTGACAAACTTGGATTCTCATATCAAACCATTCTTATTGTGTTTGCCGCAGTTCTATGGAATCAAACCATGCATTTATTGTTAATCAAGTCCTAACCACCTATCACCTTGATCGAGTTAATAGTCGGCTGTGCTACAGAAACAGATTTCAGTGATCATGAAAGTTGAAAAAATGTTAAGCCAAAGATTCTTATTTGGTTCATCAAAATGAGGGAAAAAAAACTTAATTTGCATCAGTGAAGCTTAAATCACAAGTTACTTACACAGCGTGCATCTCCCACTGGTTGGAACAATGGAATGTCATCTTCTACTTTAAATGACGTGCTCCACGATGCGGCGCATGAAATGCATTTTCCTTTGTATTCAAAAGTTTCCCACTCCGTGACTCAGTCAATCCTAGTGCAATTATTAAGCTTACATCAATTAGAAATCCCTTCTATCTTTTTAGTACCGCAATTCATAGAATACATATCCTCACTATTCAATGCTTATGCGGGTCTAGTTATCTGACCTCATCAAAATTGACACCAAAGTTTTATATAATTTATATAGTCAGTCATCAGCTGAAACCTGCTTCTAGGCTTAGAATTTGGGAGCTTGGGATTAGGTCTCATGCCATTTTCTCTTCCAGTTTATTCAAAGTGGCTAATCCATCACAATGGAGTTCCCGTGCATGCTATATAACAGTTGGGAAAAAGTGGTGGTCCAATGTGCTTTCAATAATGACGAGGCAGATGGTGGGAAGATGGCTTTATGCGAGTGCGGAATGGTATGGCTGAGGCACTACTTCTTGCTGTTGGCCATGGAGCTGTGTTTTAGACTTGGCTGAGCTGCTTACTGCCTAGTGCCAAAGTAAGTATCTTGTAAAATTTAAAATTCGGAGGAAAATACTTCTTGGCTCCACTTCTTTCATTCCCTCACCACAGATGATATGGTGCCGCATGGCATGCAACACAGTGCCATCCATCCCCAACCACACAACACATGCATATATGGAGTGCCACAGTACCGTGGGAGCATAGCTTAGACATCAAGAACAAATAACATGAACACCAAAATTCTAAGCTCAAATGGTAAACTATTTGGTCATAGTCTTTAATTCCTAGAAAGGGAGTTTGAGTCCCAAGGAAACTTGAAGGCAGCGGAAGATGGTCGAGCCCATTCTGTATTCTTGATTCCACCTCAATTGCCTGATTGTGAAATGGTTGCCTCAATATACTCAAAAGATTTGTGCAGCTTCTTACCAAAAGAAAAAAAAAAAAGGTTTGTGCAGCAACCAGCAATACAAATTTAAATAGCTGTGAATTGCTCATGAGATTAAAGAATCCTAACTTAACTCATCACAGAATGGCAAATACCTGAACTCAGGCTTTCTTGCTATTACATCAGATATATAGCACAAGAATTCAGGATTGCAGAGAGCTATGTGGATATGTTTAGAGGATCTCTAACTCGTTTATACAACTTTTACAAATCTCTAGTACAAACATATTATATAATTTGTAATATCTTGATTAAGCATATACAGAGAAATTTGCTTCATTCAACAGAGGAATTTACCGATCAGCCAGTACCATGCAGCAAATCATGTTTCCATCAGTGTGCATATTAGTGTAAGTTGAACAAAATCAGTATATTGTTGTGCCTTTCATCTGATAAGCATCCTCATGAAGTCTGCCATCATGACTTCCAAGTAAGGTCGGCAAAATGAATATTTCAAAATTAATGGAGAACTCATGCCCAAGGTTAATCCAGAAAATCTCAGCATCTGACAATAGACAAATCATTGGATGACTGTTTCATTTGAACTATAATCTGATTTGAAGGCGCAATTGACGGCCTTGGATAACTGTATGGAGTTCCTCAACAAACATCAAGTCATTGAGGCACTGCAGTAGCTGTTTGCCACAGCATAATCAATGATCCCATGAATGGAGCAAAGAATCAAGCAAATGGTTTCTGACTGCAGGAAAGGAATCCTGTACTTGTGCAGTGTAAATTCTTGTTAGAAACAATACTATGCTCCAAATGCTGAAAATAGGAAAAGTCATAAGTACCTTTCCAACCGTGTTGGTAACATGGCGCTATCAATGGACATGAGCTGTAAGATGTGATCTGTTGTTGAAATATCCAAACAATATTATGCTCCAAAGGCTGAAAATGGGAAAAGTCATAAGTACCTTTTCCAATTGTGTTGGGTAACAAGGCACTGTTGACGGACATGAGCTGTAGAATCTGATCTGATGTTGAAATATCCATGCAATGCAATGTACACTGAATGTTAGAGAACAATGGTATGCATACGAAATACACAAACACACAACAATCACCAGACATCATAATCAACAACCATCATGCTGCAATAAATTTCACGATAGCTACAGCAGCAAGCTAGTGTACAAATGCTTTTTCATCATACACCATATGAAAAGATTCTGTTCCACAAAAGTTGCTTCAGCCCATACTAACAGCACTTGGGCTGCCATTTTAAAATGAACAAAGCACCATTATTCATTTCCTTTACTGCACCATAAATGCAACTCCTGAATTTATCTGATGGAAGTCAAATCTAGTTCACTATATGAGTTAAACTTACATTTATCTTACTATGGCAGTCCTCTGCTTATATTCTTTCCATAGTCCAACACACTGCCTTGATAACAATGTTTCTTCATAACATACTAGAAATAGAAACAACACCACCTTCACATTAACTTGGCATTTACGCTGCTGGTTGGGTCAAGACAATGTACATCTTTCAGCTGATGAGAAAATTCTGCCAAACCTACTGAAATGAACAGAGAATTACCGTGAGATAAAAAAAAAGCTTCACTAAAATCATTCCATCACTTCTTAGGTTATTTATCTACTTGTCACAGTAAGAGCACTAGAAGCGACTATCATAAAGAAACACTGGAAAAAGATGCATGTGTAGATAACCATCATGGTGAAAAGGACTACTTTGGGGTGGTGCCATCATGGTGCTCTGGCTTTCTGCCATCACATTTCTTCATTGCTAATAAACAGTTTATGAAGAACCATGAATTAAAAGCATCATATCTGTTGCAAGGAAACCAGAGGATATTGAAGCACTGGCTTTTGAATCATACTTCAGCAGGCACATAAAAATGATATTTGTTTTCACTTGGCTTTCATAACTTTATTATATTTTTGGAGACTTGTATTTTTCCCCCCACTTTTGACATTATCAAACCTTTCAGCAAGGCTTGGACTTTAGCATTCAATACATCTTCAGTGACATGGCCTTGTCCAATGCAGACAAATATGTTTCTAGATGTTCTTGCTAATCCTCTAGTTCCTGCTATATTGTGTTCCGAGCTAAAAGATCATTAGGCTGTAATTTAATGCAACCTTCATCATGTGGTGCCCATCAGATAAAGGCATGAAGTTTTTGATTCAGTAATCTAAATAGAATTCCCTAACCATATGCCAGAAATTGATTTGTGCAACCTTCTCAAATACAATTCCCAGATATAACTGATTTAGAAAGCTTCCATTAATGAATGTAGATAGAGCATATCAATTTTTCCATCAGCACAGAAGTAGGCAAAGACCACCAACCTGAAGGCATTTAAGACCTATTACTTTATAGATTTCCTCTTAACCATATGAAGATGATCAAGTAACCACTTCGATGTGAAGAGTATTGGAACACTTCTCAAATGATATGTTCTATATCTTCTATAGGTTGTATCTCGGGTATTCAGCTATGAAGAACAAAGTTGCATGGCAAAAATTTGAATGTTGTAACTTCTTATGGAAACACCTCCACAGGACATATTGGATTTCAGGATGCACAGTCACTGGCCAAATTCTTGTCCAAACAGCATTACAGCAATCCTTGTTATTCTGCATTAACTGATGATATGCAGTATTTGTAGTAATCTTACCTTCACATGCAGATGATCATAACTTATCTTTGACAGCCTTTCAAAGGAGTTGGTATAAATTCAATCTCATCTACAGTATTCTCCTTTAAGAAGGAAAATGTTCAAAAGCCATCTTAAATCATTTATTCTGCCATAGTTTTGATATTACTTAACACATCTCTCACATTACAAGGTATTGATCTTCTATTCAAAGGTCTCCAATCAGCAAATTATCTTCCAATATCCTAATTCTCTACCCAAAGACCATGTCTAATGCATCTTTTATCAGCCATGGGTTGCTATATAGGACGGTAAATGCATAACGAATGTAATATTAGCATTTCAGTTGACTATAAAATTAATCAAGCACTCATCCATCACCTCTAGTTCCTACTTCCCAAAGTTTTTTTTTATTAACTGTTTTCTTTCAAATGCTACTTGGGCAACTGTTCTAAATAAAAACCTTGACAAGATATTTGAATAACAGCTTCCCAGTGATTTAAAATTCTTCTGCTTTGTACTGGTTAAATACTGACAAAGATTGGATTCCAAATATCTCCAACCACTGCATATTCAAAAGTAATAGAGAATTTTCTACAAACTCCTCCAGTAGGGGATTCGAGTAGTATATGTTTCCGCTGATTGTTATCATGGCCTTAATCCAACACATAAATTTCTCCATTTAAATTATTTGTATATCAATTTCTAACAAAAGTAATGCATAAGATGATTGTGAGAAAATGATTTGGTAAAATCAATGTAAAGAACTCATTATGTAATTCATATTGACTAATGGATGATATTGATGGATGGAAGGAAAGAAAAGATACATCCACAAATATCGACTAGTTTAACAACTCAAAGAAAGCAGTGCTACAGGTACATAATTCTCATTTTACTATGGGCAATGGCTTTCATAATTTGGAGATCACAACATTGGCAGCCAATGGAATTCCATGGCATGCTTCATCTACATTTCACTCTCCATAAAGCAGAAGCTGCAGATTGTACTCTGGAGAAAAAATATATACTCAATTTCAGAAATATAACTATTTGACAACTACAATAAACTTGTATTTTTAAGCATATACTCTGTCAAACATCTGGGTTTGCCCACAATGATTCACAAGAAAATTATGTATCACTAGCAATTCAACTGGCAACACATATTTATCAAATACTGGGGACCACTTGTTAGCGATAGACCATAACCAACATAAAAACAACTGTTGGTAAAACAGATAAGCCTTTTTGAAAAAATTATAGTCAAAATGCTATGTATTTTCTCAACTAATCATTTCAACTTCAGATATGAATAAAAGCGTGAACAGAAACTGTGAAGAACCTGACAATCTCCCTACATAGGACATTAAACATTTTCTATGCAACCCAACATGTCATCAAATTCAGTTTCTAAAATCACATTACTACATACATACATGTATTCACAAATTCCTTTATCTATCATACATAATCAAAAATAAAATTACTAAACAAGTAAATCACATGACCAAAATATGCCTCATGCTGGACATGTTTGAAGTATACGTAGTCTCTTTTATTATCTCTTTGTTTTCCAAGTGATTACATAGCATAAATGATTTTTTTTTGACTTTTTTACTTTCCATCTTTTTCCCTTTCAATACATAACGTGAAAATATATGGGCTTTGACTGTCATCTGAAGCAAGCTTAACCATTCCAAAAAAAAAAAATCACTATAGTCTCAAGCTAGAATGGTTGGAAACTCCGAAAGCCCGTAACATTACATACAGGTAACAGAGAAACTGTTATCACATATGATTGATGCACCATTGTTTTGCAGCAGTTTGTCTGGTGAACTTTGTAGAGAAACAACATCTACCAGGACAGAAGTAAACTGAGAGTACATTTACTTTATCACAAATGCCAACATAGTTAGTATGATTTAGACAGACATATGCAACAACATAAACAACATTTCAACAACCAAATGCTAATTTGTTGTGATTTGCTTGTCTACTTTTTATTATATTATGGACACTGGTTGTCAATTTTATTGCATACAATTCAGTAGAATCATGAATTACTTGTGAATAGCTCCACATCAGCTCTCACTGTGATTGCATAAACAGTTCTCACAAAAATAAAAATAAATGATAAGAGTGCAATTGATACCTTTTTTGCAGCACCTGGGCTCCCTTTCTATGGACAATTGATGGCAGGCTCCCATCAGCTTCCCTGAGTTCTTCCACATCTGCAACATGCATCAAGATTTGCTTGGGCAATAAGAGTTTAATTGGCACCTCCTCTGCCTGTAATACCAACCACGAGCTTGGGCAATGGGGATCGTTCCACAAGATTGGGCTATATAGGGAAGAGGAGAGCATGCACCAAGATGTCAACTTGCATGAAATTACTCATTAGAATTGTTAAAATTTTTATTGATTCATGCATGTGTTCATGGAGAAAATGATCATATCATAGATTCCCATGGGGTAAAATGTTGGTCGAGGGGAGCTGCGATGCTATAGTTGGCTTCACCACAGATTATGCTCAAACTTGAGCCACATGTTGACAGTGAAGGTCAACATTTTACTCTTTTGCAGCACAAAACTGGTATAATATTTGAAAACTTTGCTGTAGAATCTTGCTTAGAACTTCTTGATCCTTTCATAATACATAGAAGCCACGGTCTCCTGCCTTTCTCCTTATGTTCTTTAGCCTGTTCATATTTTACATTTAAGCATTTTATTCTGGAAAGAATGATAGGAAACTTGCTTCCAGCTCAGTTGGACAACAAAATTTCTAATGCTCTGGTCATTTAACAATGATATCAAAAAAATGTAAATTACTCCCAGAAAGTGTAAACGGCGAAGCCATAGGTCCATTAAGCATAACTTTCACGAAGATGATGGTTGATCTTTCTAAAAGTTTTGCTTGTGTTGTTGTTCTTTAAACAAGCAACATAATCAGCAAGTCCACAATGAATTCCCATAATCATATCATCGTTGCCTCACATTATGGGCTTGGCAGATACCAAGATATTGGCAACAACAATTTCAGTTTCTCGTACCCAGGATAAAATGAGGCCATGGAACCAGACATGAAACATAAAACTAACAATCAACCAAAACCATGCCCAGCCATCACAAATCACTCTCTACCAAAAGTTCAAATTACCACACATTCCATAATGCAATGGAATCAAACCGACTAACAAACACACATTTTGATTCAAACAACGAAAACAGTTCTTCTAAAATGATCCATTAACTAAAAATCACGATCTTTTTTTGTTTTTCGCATTTCCTCGCGGAAAAGGAAAGGAAAGGAAAAGTTCTAAGAACCCTCAAAGTTACTAACCCTAGATCCAGAAAGGATCCATCACATCCAAGATGCCAGCTCTGAGACATACCAAGGAGGAGGATCACCAGAGGTAGCCAGGAATCTTGATGCGGATGAAGAGCATGCTCATCATGTAGGCGATGACGATGGCAGAGATCCCGAAGGAGGCGAAGGAGATGCGGATGCTGTGGGCGCGGTTGCGGTCAAGGGAGAGGTCCATGAGGATGAGGCCGACGCCGCCAAGTACGAACATGAAGCCGGAGGAGAGGCCCTCGATGATGTACTGGCCGTTAACGCGGCCGGGGAGAAGACGACAGGGCGGACGGCGCCGGTGGAGCGGTCCTGGGTGCTGCCGATACCGGGGGGCTCCACGATGACGTCGTAGACGAGGCCCGAGACGACGGCGAAGTAGGTGAGGAGGACGAGGGAGAAGACGGTCATCGGGGAGGGAGGGCCAGGGAGGAGGGCAGCTTCACGCGGAGACGAGGTGGGCGGAGGAAGCCGTAGGGGAGGAAGCGGAGGAGGTGGAGGATCGGGTCGATCGAGTCGAATTCCGACGGCGAGGAGGCCGCCGACGCCGCGGCGCCGACGCTAGTGTGATCGGATTTCGGTCGCATGTCTCGGACTCCGACTCTTCGTCCGCGATCTGTTTTATTCCGGCGCTGGACCCCTAGGGCTGAGCAAATAACCAAACCCGAAAGACACCACCCAATTGAGCTCAATAAACAACGGTTTCAATCGGTTGAATGACATAAATCGATAAAATCGGATTGGGGTTTATAAAAACTAATTATTCACGATTATAGTTGTTCCTTCATATGCTATCACTAATGAAAGATGCAAGAAAACTCACTTATCAATCATAAAATTTTTCCGTGAAAAATTATAACATCAATTTTAAGAGGTCAACCATGAGAAAATGAATTCATATTCTCTCCTGATAACCGATGAGATGACACTGCTATTTTATTGTATCTTCACATCATTTCTGTTGTAATAATATAATTATAAATACAACCATAAAATCTTTATGATCAATAGTAAATGGAACCCTTTTTAATTTTTATTAGCTCGAAAGAATCCAGAAGGTGCAGAAGAAAATGTTGTTGTAGTGAAATTTGAATTAAAGGTGCTAATTTAGTATGAATAGCACTATTACCAGCTAACCAATTGTTTAGCTTTTCCAAGGTGTGTTTGTATTTTTTTAGTAAAATTTTAGTTAAAAAAAAAATTAATAATTTTTTTTTTTTGTGATAAAAATAGATCATTTATATAATTCATGTATGAATATATCCAGAAAGATTAAAAAATAGAATATCCCTTAAAGGCCGAGGGGTCGAGCTCAAATCCGATCTAAGAGTATCTTCGGAGTGCTTCGCTACAAATGCAGCCATCCTGTCCACTACTGCATTCACCTTTCAAAAATATGCATGATGATCAATGCCGTACACTTAGTCAACAGGGCCACGATATCCTAAAGAAGAGGATGAGCAGCAACCCTCCTCACGCACCCATAGATCCAAGTCACTACTATCATAGAAGTACCCTCGATGATTAGATGATCAGCTCGTAGGATTCACCCCGCATAGATAATCTTAGTCTAAGCCACTTAGAGCTCGGCATCTGGAATCGTAGGCTCGAAGAGGTGGCTGCCACTTGCTGCAATAAGTCTGGATCCAAAGTTGTGAATTTCTTTACTCCTACTTCTGACACTACCATCAAATTAATCTTAAGGTACATCAGAGGATGGGGCTCTCAAGAATAAAAATCCATCATGGTGCTGCATGAGCAAGGCAGGGGTCCCAGATCTTAGATGGTTTTAAGGTTATATCAGTGAGTTCCACTGCCAAGGAGAGTGCTCGCTCCAAAATAAATCTGGTCGAAGATCTCTTAGACTCAAATACTTGACTGTTCTGTGATAGCCAAATATAATAAGCAGTGTAGGCCACACAGATGTCATCCTTCTTAATTGCTACAGCCTCAGCACAGCTCCATAAGAAACTAAGGAAAGCCTGAGTCAGATCCTTAGTCTGGACAAGGAAGGCATACATACCCGCAGGATGCCAAAACTGTCTGGCTCTTGGACATAAAAATAGAACGTGATCCACAGTCTCCTCCTTATGTCTACAGGATGGATAGGGCGGGGCAAAATTATTCCCCTGTCCCTCAAGATAGATCTAGTTGAAAGCATATCCCAAGCAATCTTTCAAAAAAAGAGACATACTCTCAGGTGTATTTCAATCCTTCAGATCCAACCAACATCCTAGCACTTGATAGATTCCTTCTGGTAGATTCGATACAAGTCCCTCACCACCACCCTCAGAGTGCACGAAGATCTCCATATCCTGATGTCTCGGTTGTTGTTGAATGGGAGTGCTAAGGATTGCATGTGCTCTGCTAGGGGTATCCCTAAGAGCGGGCCACCACATTTGGATCCCATCCTCTACCATCTGATTGGAGGAGATCCAAAACCTTCGTCGGCTCGTCCATTTCGGTATTGATGAAGGTCGGCCACTGGCATACCAATAAGTCAACAATCCATTAGTCCCCAGATAGGTTCACCGACTAGTCATCCCCACAAGTCATCTCATCTAAAAATCACATCAAAGTCATGGGTGCACACCTCCCTCCATAGGAAAGAGTAACTCCTCCTCGGCTGAGTCTCTCCATCCTCAGACCATGTTCTATATTTGATCCTTATCACCATACTCCATAAGTAATCCAGATTCAAGATAAATCTAGCCACGTGGCGAGCAGTCATGGCTTCATGCCTAGTGATCAAGGATTGGATGTCAAAACCATCTTGCCGTAATGGTTGGTGCACAACATCCCATAGAAAACTCCTGAGGAGCTGCTCAAGCTTCAATAGCAAAATTTTGGACAGAAAATCGTATTGGAAAGAAGATAAATAGAGATAGAAATAAGAATTGATTTAACCAAAGTGATTGTTCCCATCATAGAGAGTGCTCTAGCTTGCCAACTCTCCAGCCGCTTCCAAATAGCCCACTCCATATCATGACACTCCGCCCTCCTTAGCCTGCACCCTGTTATAGGGACACTCAAGGTGCTGCAACATCCCACAATGCTTAGTGACTGCTAGAATGCCCCTGATGGAAAGTCGCAAGTGGGATGGCGTTCTCGGGCTGAAGTGAATCGCAGACTTGAGGAGATTCACCTTCTGGTTCAAAACGAGACAATATTCCTTCAAAATTCTTTGGAAGCCATTGGCATTCCAAAGCGAGACTCGGCCTACTAGTAAGCAGTCATCTATAAAGAGTAGATGCGAGAGCGATGGAGCTCCAGCGATCGGCATATAAGGATCCAATGTCTGCTCCTGAGATGTAGAATGCAAGAGTCGCGGGAGAGAGTCAGTATAGAAATGAAGAGATAAAAATAATCTTACCGTAGTCTGATCGGAGAATGAAAGAAATTCGATGGCATTGCATCAATAAAAATGATAAAAATATGACGGAAACATACGTCATAATCCAGCCAATCCAGTGCAGACACAAGTCAAACTTCAACCGTGCTAATCAATTTAAATTGATGGATGTAACTTTTTTTTAATAAATTAGTCAATTTCAAAAAAATTTATTTAATATAATATTATTTTTTCATGATCATTGCACATGGAAAATTCATTTTTTAAAAAAAAATTAGTTTCTCCGAGCTTGTCCTAAATATTTTTATATGATCAATTTTTGACAAATATACCCCAATTAATTGCTAGTGCCCTCCCTAATTTCCTTTCATCGAGCGTGTATTTATTTATTTATCTTTTTGCACGAAGCCTATAAGGAGTGTATTTATTAAACATCGGAATATCTATATCAAAGGCCAAAACGAAGCTTCATGGGGGCCGAACCGACTTCTCGATAAAGTTATGGCTGTCGGCGTTACGGCCACTGCTTTCCTCCGGACTCCATTTCCACCACGTCTCGCCCTCATATCCTCCACCGCTCGCCCTATCCCCCCGAAATCCTTCTTTCCATCCATTTTAGCTGCAAAGGTGTAGCCTTCGAATCGCTCTCTCTCTTTCTCTTTCTCTCTCCATCTGTTATTCTTTTACGTTGGTTGTTCTGTTCTTCTAGCAGATGGAGGCAGCGAGCCCAGCTGCGGATAAGATGGAGCAAGAAACGAGGATTGAGGGAAAGAAGAAGAAGAAGATCTTCGTCGCAGGGTCTACCGGCAAAACCGGGAAGAGGATCGTCGAGCAGCTGCTTTCGAAGGGATTCGAAGTGCGGGCAGGTGCTCTCGATATCGATAAGGCGAGAAGCAGCCTTCCGCAGGACCCCAATGTGCAGATTGTGAGTTTAAAACGACCAATTTTCCGAGCTTGTGGTGAAAATTCTGGCTGCTTCACATTTATGAGAAGATTTCTGATTCTAACATTGGGTGGGTGGGATTGGCAGGTGAGGGCAGATGTCACGGCGGGGTCGGACAAGTTGGTTGAAGCTATTGGTGATGCGGAGGCGGTGGTTTGCGCCACGGGGTTTCGGCCTTCGTGGGATATCTTTGCTCCATGGAAGGTCAGCTCGCTGTTTGGTAAACTTATACACTATCTATTCCCTTACAGTAATGCTCATAAGATGTTGTACTCTATCTATTCCATTACAGTAATGTTCATGAGATGTCGTGCAAAAAATTGGTACTAATAGAGAAGGATATAAAGAAATACAAATGGACACAACTGTTTTGTTTGCGTCTCGTACCACAAGTTTTAGCAAATTTGCAAATTCTAGTTTGTGTTATTCTTCAGAAATTATCTTCATATATTTGATTCAGTCTTCGGTAATTCGGAATAATTGATATTGCAGGTAGACAACTTTGGCACCGTGAACCTTGTAGAAGCATGCCGCAAAATTGGGGTTAACAGATTCATTCTTATCAGTTCCATTTTAGTAAATGGAGCTGCAATGGGCCAAATCTTTAATCCAGCTTACATAGTTTTGAATGTGTTTGGACTTACTTTGATAGCAAAGCTGCAGGCAGAGCAGTACATTAGGAAGTCTGGTATAAATTATACAATCATAAGGCCTGGAGGGTTGAGAAATGATCCCCCAACTGGAAATATAGTCATGGAACCGGAGGTAAGTGTGTCCATATTTGGCCTTTCAATTTTATTTTGTATTATTCAATCATTCATTTTCTTCGGTTAATTTGTTGACCTGTTCTTTTTTTTTCTTTAACCATTCTTTATAGGATACTCTTTATGAAGGTTCCATATCTAGAGATCAAGTTGCCGAAGTTGCCGTCGAAGCATTATTCTGCCAGGATTCTTTCTACAAGGTGGTGGAGATTGTTTCTCGCGTTGATGCTCCAAAACGTTCACTAGAGGATCTGTTTAGTGCTATTAAACAAAACTAATCATGTCTTGTGAGGCATGATGTGGTATAGCTTGCAACATTCTTAATGTCTTCCTTTAATTTTTTGCTGCAATGTTTGTTCCCTCTTTTTTCAACTAAAGGATGGAAAGTTAAACCCAGCCATTTCACATAATGGAATTATATATTTATGCTAATCTAGTGGGGCCAAAAAGCGTACTTGGCAATCTCCTAGTAATTGCCTGTTGATGTGGTAATGCACCATTGAATAGATATGAGTTTCATCTGCTTCAAAAATAGCAGCCTTGCTTGCTGCACCCTTTATGCAGTAAAAAGGCTCGTATATCACCAGCCTTAGAGATGTATTTTTGGCATTAGAGACTGAACCAACCATGAATTTACACATTCAAGCCTTCGGAATCTAAGTACAGCATTCTTTTTATATGTATTAGATTTCTTCTTCTTCTTCTTTTTTTGGTGGTGTTGTTGGTTTGTTTGGGGAGAAGTGTGTGTGGTGGGGGGGGGGTGTGGGTGGGGGCGGTCGTGTGTGTGGTGGTGTTGTGGGGAGTGACGGGCAGGGATGCTTTGCTCTTGAGATTACATCAGTTGAACTCAAGAGGGTTTTCTAGGAGGCAATAGTTTGGTAAACAATGCTTCTATTACACCTGCCACATATTCCCATCCATATCATGTTATGCCATAATATCATACCATCCTCTAAGCTTTGTTCTATGTGACTTGCTATTACGTGTTCAACTGGATCAATTACTGAAGTAATATATGCATTCACAACCAAAACCTTAAATTCTGCCTTGTCCTTGAAAATTCATCCATGTCCTGGAAAAGGAACCATGTACATGAGAATACGAAGGAAGCAGCATATAGAGTGGTGAAAGACTAAATGCGACCACGCAAGCAGAGAAGTCATGATTGTGATCGCTGCTGGTGTAGCCATTGTAGTCCAACCAGCACCGCCACTTTCCATCATTGGCAATGAGGTGATGTTATCCAACTCTTCTGTTGTGGTAGCAGCTCCAGAATTGAGGAAGGCCAAACTGAAGATTCCGATGTCCATAACCAGCCTGGGGCACTCCATTGGCTTACAGGGTATTGGAAACTACCAGGAAAGCAGGTTTGCATGGGGAGATATTGAGCTGTTTATTGCAGGGTATTTACAATAGTGATGAGATCCACGAAGGAAAGGGGACCTGACAGCTCTATGTTGATGGGCAGCTGCAAGCAAATGATTCGAGGAACATATTTTGTCATTCTTGGCTAGCTATTGGTTTTCCTGGACCTGATCAATGGTCAGGCCCACCTTGATGCTTGCATACTTATGTTTTGCTGAAGTGTCTGATCTTTTCAGGAAAAAGAAATGTCTGATCTAGGTTCTATGTCCTACAGCAAATACAGTGCAGCCTCAAGGCATGTCTTTGTTGCGGTGGGCTTTTGTGTGTGAAAACAAGGTAACTAAGTGTCTGATGTCTGGGACAATGTATATTATTTACAGCTTTCTTATGGCCATAGGTGCACTGGTACTTTTTGGTATTGCAGATTATGATTTTTTTGTCTCTTTTTAGATCTAGCTTAGCATGTCATCAATAAGGTTGATGAGGAAGTTTGGTTCCCCAACAAGCCAGGGAATTTGATATAACCTGGGGATTGTGTTATTTGTTCATGTTCATGTTGGTGTGTTGCTTATAGTACATGACATAAAACTTCAATCGAAAGAAACCCCTCAGTGGATATGTTGGTTCACGTTACTGAGAATTTCAATGCCTAGAGATGTAGGAGGCGGGGTTTTGTCTGTAGCGCTTTGAGCGGTAGATATTTTGTCAGTAGAGCTTTTAATAAAAATGTCAGTTCATGTTTCTTGATTCACAACTAGGTTCTTTGTCATGAGAAATGCTCCAATGGTCCAATGCTCGTTCATACTTCCAAGTGATGTTAATGTAATATTTTGCATTTTGTAATTTGTTTGTTATACATTATGATATGGCTGTTGTCCTAATTATTCAGTATGCTGCTTCCATGGTCCTTCCGAGTCTACAAGCATAAGAATCCTCCTGTAACTTACACTAACATGCATCTGAGAATCAAATTTCTATGTTAATCTTCTAACCTACCAGCATCAGAATCTACGCATGATATTTCAGATGAGCAATGCGACAGATGACAATCATGATACCGAGGGGTGGCACTACGGCGGGGTTGTAGTATAAGCTCCGGCTGCTTGGTGACACAAGGCAATGGATCTTCGAATATATGACAGCAAACATTCAAAAGAACATAAATAACAGTTTCCCATAATCGGAGGGAAAGAGTTGTCCCAAAATCAAAATGCTTTGATATGAATTTACTCATTGTGCAAGGTCATGGATGAAGCTTGTCTCATGAATCTCATGAACTACTTGGCACATGGTAATGCCATATACATCTGAAAGAAAACTTAAGTTCACTTCCCATTGTGACACAACATTTTAAGAAGTAATATACCCTTCTCGAACCAGATACAATACATAGTGAACAACCCTGCTTGTGCAGGGCATTGCAAAGAAAGTCAATAATCTTGACTCGTGCTCAAGAAGGCATGCAGATCAAAGAATGTGAAGGAAGAATTGAGATGAGTAGGACCAAAGGAAAAAAATATTACAAAGGTTTTATTAGGACTTCACTGGAGTTGGCGGTGGTGGATTGTATATAGTGATCTCAGCTGCCTGTTAATAAGTTTGCTTTGATGGACAGCCACTTGGAGTTCCATGTCATCTGACCACCATTGCTGCAAGCCATGAGCTTCAAGAACTTCTGAGGCCCTTAGACATCACAACAGCTTCGCCGCCGCATCATCTCCGATGTCGTCCTTCATCTCCGGCTCATCTGTAGTAACATCTGTAGCAACCCGGCACGATCGGTATAATGACAGCAAATGTAGTCACTATTGTTCACATACAAATGTGGCACCCATTTCTTTGTACAGAGTCTCTTCAGTCCAGGTTTAGAATCCTTAGCCTCCTCCCTGTCAAGCACAGGCTCACCACTCAGGGCATTACAGCTCTGATTCTCTTCCAGACAGAACCAGCTTTCTCCCCAATAATCCTTAGACTCATGGCAAGCGAAACTGAGGTGGGTTAAACAGATGGCATTCGACAAACACCCCTTGCTTTGCCAATGCTTTGCCCACTTGCAGAGCGAAGCCGGCACCCAAGGAATGCCCACCTATGCACACATTGCTGCTGCCAAACCTGTCGACCACCGACTTCAGTGCTTCTAATGCTCCGCCAAATCTAACAGAGCCCTTTAAGCTTTCCAAAGCAAGGTAGCGGAGATCATCCTCTAAATCTCTCCTAATTGTCGAGCTCTTCAGTATTGTTCCCCTGAGGACAAGTACAGCCCTGGGGGCACCGCTCGGTCTGAGCAGTATGAAATCGGATAGAGCAGCACAGCGGTCCCATTCTAGTATTGCGCCATAGATGGAGCCATCCCTTTCATCTAGTAGAGTCTGTACCAGCTTGTATTTGAAGGGCTTCCACCACTTGGGAGCGAGACCATTCTCCTCAGTCCTTTTATCTTGTCTGTCGAGTTCCAGCAAGTATACTGCCTGTATGAAACAAGCTATTACCATCCTCTTGTAATTTGGATCCCTCCTGGTAAAACAAATGTACAATAGCTAGAGTTAGATCATTATCCTTCAGTCATTTTGAGGCCTTGAAGCAGTTGACACTAGAATTAAAACAAAGAGAGCATCACTGGAAGAAAATTACTTTAGGCCGAAATTTGTCATAAGATATAATAGCATATTATTCTTGGAAAACTTTGTATGTGAAGAATATTTGCAGAAAAGATGGAATGACCAATGCCTCATTTCCATCTGTCTTCACACCATGTGCTCAGCCATCATACCAACAAAATCCAATTCCTTGTGATTATTTGACAATCAGAGCCAACAAAAAAGAGGAAAGTCTTGTCTTATAACCAATATAATCCGTACACTACACACCCAGAAAATTTCTCTTTTTATTGCTGGAAAGGTGAGGGAAAGGAAGAGAAATAGGTGTGGATGAACATCTGACAAAGACACAATAATCCCTTCCACTAATTGAAGCTATTATCATTCCTTTCCAACACTCTCCCAGCAACCACGAAGTTCTTTGTAACAAATGAACAAAACATCTTCTTCAGAAGTAGAAACACAGAAACCAGTTGATAGAATCCAAATAAAAGAAGAACAAAAATCTTTCTTTGTGGTGAGCAGAGAGACGAACCAGCTAGAACGGATGAGATCTCTCCAGTTGGGGGAGGCCAGGTTACGAGGACCCGAGACGTGGAAGTCGTATGGATGCCCCTCCACCTCCGCCCCTTCCTCTCCCTTGTTCCCTTCTCCTCTCTTCTCTTCCACCGCGCTCTCATCCATCACAACCACACCGTCTGCCTCCCTCCTTCTCCTCCTCCTTCCCCTGCTCTTATCTTCATCATTCTTCTTCCGTCGATCAAAGAGAGAGAGAGAGAGACTGATCGAATAAGTTAGAAACCGACACTGAGAACAAAGCAGCAGGCCGCGCTCAATTGAAGAGAACAACGGTCGAAAATGGTATTAATAGGGAATGGAATGCGATGGAGCGTGGTATATGCTCTCTTCTCGGATTCTTCTTTCTAGGATTCTACAGCACTCTCTGAGTGGGGCTCCGCTTGGGACCTTTTCTTCGCCGAATAATTTAATCCTTTTTGTTCGGGTCGTTCACTCGTCCAGTAGCGGAAACGCGTGGAGAGGTTTGAATTCCGGAGGTCGCGCTCCCAACGGTCGGCTTTGAAGGAAAGGAGCCAACTCGTTTCCCCAAACCCACCTATTTCAGAACTTTCTCGGGGCGGGCTAGGGAACGGATTCGCACCGTGCATATAGGCAGGTAATCGAGTGGGAGGTTGACGGCTCCGGTCTCCGCGGCTACGGTAACGTTACTAGCGGAGGATGCAGCCGTGCTTAGCACCGAAGGCTCTAAATTATAATGTTCGCAATAAATTGAAATGATGATGATAGGCCAGCCTGGCCTTGACTTTAATTATATATTTATATATATATATATATAATTATATTTTAAGATAATTATAAATTATTTTATGATTATTGATAAATATATTTATATTTAATAATTTGAAAATTTATGCTTACCCCGCAATCTATTTTTTCCGGCATTTAATCTATAACTTAATGGAACATTAATCAAATCATTAATTTTGAATGAAATCAAATACCATGTCAGAAAAAATTAAAAATAATCAAAATAAACTTAAGTGACGTAATAACCACTCAAAATAGGTAGATTTATTAACATCATTAATTAACTGAATATAAATATAAATTTTATAAACTACTGAATATGAATGTAATAAAATAAATTTTGAGAATTTATTATATGTGCACATTCATAATTTTTTTCGTTTGCATATTTATTCTCCGATCAACATGCTACTTAACACCATAATGAAACTATTTAAAATTAAGATAACTAAAATACCCTTAATTCAATAAGGATAGACATGTACTATATATATATATATATAT
>KE504766.1:1042492-1068558 GCA_000441515.1 Elaeis oleifera | reverse complement strand
ATATATATATATATATATATATATATATGAAAGCAAAAACTGAGAGAAGATTGATTAACCATTTAGATTGTCCACGTAAACAGCATATTATCATCCATGAATGCCATTTGTAATAAAATCATCCTATAATATACCATGTGTCTAGACTCTTCTACCTAATAATTCTTAAAGGGTTGAATTAAATAATGATATTATTAAAGCTCACTTATGTGACTTTAATGATGTTCTTAAAGTCTGATATCAATAAAAATCCTATAGTTGAAAATATGAATGGATATTAAGAATTTAGATGGATATTATTTATTATTATAAATAATTTTTTAAAAATAATCCATTATGTGACCTAGAACCTGCATGCAATGCGCAAGCTCAAAACTAGTTACCGAATAGTTGATTTTTCATTAGTCAATATTTATTGCTGACAATCTATTGAAATAATATAACAGAATACAAAATATTTACATAATATGATTTATTACGGAGACTTATTGATAATACATATATAGATTCTCAACATTTCAAATTCGAAAATTTTAATACCATCCAAATTTTTGATCGTAGTCGTTCAATCATTGTCGGGACTCGTTATGATGTCGGAAATATTCCAAAGTAGAGTCTTCCCTGAATGAGCTTGAGGGAGAGCGACATTGTCTTTTCTTCTTCGAATTTTGTCAAGGAGAAGATCGTTGCTCCTCAGGAGCGGCACGGTGCGAGTGTTAGATGGGTTGGCATTGCAATGAAGGAGGTTACTGGGAGCTTGTCGGCCATGCCTGCAAGGTGCGACATACGGTGTCGGTTTCTTCGGAGATTGTTATTATGGTGGTTACTTTCTACAGTTTGCTACAGACTATGGACAGCCTCTGTCAAAGTCTTGACATGCTGCACTAAGGTGGTGGACTACTGTTGGTCTGTTGTGACATCGATTGTGTAGCACTAGGCTCCGCATGTTGTACAGAAGGTTCTCCACGACAATATGAAGAGCATCTAGTGGAGCTTGTGGATGCATTTCGAGCTCTTATTTTGGTCATGATTCTTCCTTCTAAGGGATTTTCTCTCCCAACCTGGCGCGTCAAACTATTGCTGCAAATCTCCAATGAGATGGTCGGCCGCGAGCTGAGGTGTTGTGCTTAGTCGTTGGATGATGAGAAACGTGCAAAAGCAAATCCGTTTGCCGAAAGTTATCCGATGAAGGATCCTCCGATGCTTAAGTCAGCCGGAGATAGGAACAGTAGAAAGAACCTAAGCACAAGAGTAAAAAATTGAGTTCCAAAAAATCTTTTTTAGGTCCCCCACTTACCTCCCCTTAAATAGGGTAGAGAATACGTTACTGTGTAGCTCCTATCTCTTAGAACTCGGAACGCGGGAGTTATTATATTTACTAGGTGGTTACCTTATTAACTATCGTTAAAACTGAGTAGTGGATCATTAGTGGGTGATTATTGCATCCCACTACCTACGACCCATGATCATAAGTAGTTAATACCTGCACCGAATAACTATCGCTCGATTCTTATTTTTCGGGATCAAGATAGCCGATAAAATACCGAGAAAGTCATCAGCCGAATATTATTCAAGATTATCAGTGGCATATTGAATTTAGTCGGCTGAACTGAGTCGACAGAATTTAGTCGGTTGAGATCTTAGTCGACTTAACTTAGTCGGCTGGATTTAATCGACTGATCTTAGTCGGCTAAACTTAATCGGTAGAACTTAATCGATTGATCTTAATTGGCTAAACTTAGTCGGCGAAACTTAATCGGTTGATCTTAGTTGGCGGAACTTAGTCGGTTGATCTTAGTCGGCTGAACTTAGTTGGCGGAATTTTAGTCGGCTGAACTTAGTTGATGAAACTTAGTTGACTAATCTTAGTCGGTTGAATTTAATTGATTGAATTTAATCGACTGATCTTAATCGATTAAACTTAGTCGGCGAAACTTAATTGACTGAACTCAGTCGAAATGGTAGCATGGTCTGGAGGGAGGGGAAGGAGGCGAATCATTGACACCAAAAGGAGTCGGCTGGAGGGCGTCTATTGTCGATATATGGCTGAGGATTAGTAATGAGCATCTCGAATCATGTCGTATTGTTGGTAACGGTGATCTTAGTGGAGATCGTCCATCGCATGCATATTTTCTTCTCTTCCACGTACTCTTCTTCTTTCTCCTTCCTATTGACCCAAGACTTTCCCAATGACTGATCAACAATGGACCAACTTGCTGCTTTGCAATTGCCATTCTCTATATGCACTCTCTCCTTGTCACTGATTGAAGTAGTTGAGCACATATACGGCTAGATCAGAACCCCTGGATGTCTAAACTATAACACGTGATTGGGTCCGACTTACGCATGGCAAACATGAATAACATCTTTCAATTATGGGCTTTCTGGATTACACCTTTCAATTGTACACGAGTTTTTCATCAAAAAAAAAAATGCACGAACTGTGACAAATTTTAAACACGATAAAAATACAAGCCAACAAAGAACAAGATTTTAATAACTGTGTTATTTCCTTGAATAGACCCCAACATAAAACTGCTAATTAACCGATATAGCGGTGTTATTTCCTTGCATTTGGGATTTGATGTAAAGATGGACCGTGCTTCTTTCAAGAGAACAGGTATCTACTCCTTCCAATTCTAAAATTAATTAGTGAACATGCAAATCAAATATCTATATCATTAATCATAATATATACCATAAAAATGTCTAGAAATCAAAACATATATTTTAGTAGTCCCTAATCTGTACATCGTAAGCATAAAAATGGACAATTTTCATTCGTTAGTGTGCTAAAGTACATGATAAAATCTTTAAATTAAGAATCCATCTTATTGATTATCACCTATACATAGTAACACACATACATATTAAAATCAGTTGATTTTAATGCTTAGATTATAGTAAATATGGTCTTATATTACGTTGACCATTTATTTTGCAGCAACATGGTGATAGATCCAAAATTATCAAAAAACATGATTTATTGAAAATTTAGCTAGAAATATCTCAACATCCCATTATTTCTTGCATGTTTATATTCCTCGATCTATTCATTTAAGTTGCATGAATTGGTATTGATTAGTATCTTTCTTTCCAAACAAATATTGCTACAACATAACTACAGGAAATGGATCACCAGCTAAAGGAATCCAAAGTGGACACATTTAATGGGCCTATTTTGGGCCGGGTACAAACCATTGCCAGAGAAAATGTATTCAACCCAATCTGGCGCAGAAATGAACCAAGCCCGGGGTGCCGGCTGGTCCTAAACAATCGGACCGGGTATCCACCCATGCCTTCGTCCTCCGGCCCTTGGCAGCAGCAGAAATAGTCGAGAAGGTGCTTCCACTTTCCATCACCCAACTCTCCATGACCAACTCGAGGTGGTGGATGCTGCATTAGAATACCAGACACGCTTCCAATTCAATGTACGCGGAAACCATCCATCCCCACACCAATCCCGGCGGCCACTGAATGCTGCCCGACCCAACGCAGGTCACCGGTTACTTGGGATAAGAACAATGACGGTCCACCGTAGCCATCACCATCATATTAATTCAACCAAGCTACCGGGTCCATAACATCTCCTAACGTGTTCAATAAACTGGTCCAATTGGATTGCTTATGAAACAGGGAAGACGACGGAAACACCACGGAAGAACCACAGAAACCTCCAACAACTGGAGAGAAAGTGGCCATAATGCAAAGGTCTCGGAGACAAATACATATATATATATATATAGCAATCCATTCCCTTTCCCACGCGTTGCTCATGAGCTATGAGCAGGACGATGGCTTCTTCAAAGAGCAGACCGGGGCACCATGAAGTAATTAATGCGAGAAAAAGGTGGTGAGGAAAGCCGGGTTGGATTGCAGCGCGGAGAAAAGCTGGCAAAAGAACGAGGCAGAAAAGCCAGCAAAAAGACGAAGACAGCATCTTGGTGATGGGTCCTCTCGGTCTAGTAATTGGCCAACAAGCCGACTTTGGGTTTATGTTTTGTATATGGAATTGGAGTACAGAATTGCCGGACCAAAACATGAAGACCGTAGAATAATGGTGCAGGGAATTAGGACGGCAAGGTTTCGACTCAGTGACCGAGTACTCTCGGCTTTTTTTTCCTCTGAAGGAAAGAAGAACCATTGGCTTTGCAGGATACATCGAGGATTCTTCCTCGTTTGCGTGGATTGACAAAGGACCTCCATGGTTAAAAATATAGGTCATGACATCAAGCACTTGGGTTGTTTGTTTTATATCTATTGGAGTAACTTCATACGATTTATATTTTGAATTCAGTCCTTGTTAGACTAGAGTACGTGTATGTTCCACATGTTCTTCTCCTCCCTCCTCTCATATTTCAATGTAAGACTTTGCACCATATCTTGTCTAACAAATGCATGTAGATGTGTGCCATGGGAACTTGGGTCCCATGGTTGGCATTCCTTTCAAAGAACTTGGCTTTCGAGGTAGGCTTATGGATCAAACCCTACGGGGGGCACATTCCTACCATGTTTCCTAAAAAGATGATTGCAAATGTGGGATTGCTATTTTTGTATTACAACGACTAAGACTAAGCACCTTCATATATTAATTGCAAGAAAGAAAAGCCGAAAGGAGGAAGAGAATAATAGAGTCTAACCAAACGTCTAAATCAGTAAAATAGTGATATTATTAAATCTAAAAAAAGATATCGAAATAATCATATTTCTTACGGTAGATGTTGGTGAAGGTAATTTATAATTTCAATTTAATTCACAACTAACCTATTTAAATATGTTTGAATTTGACATAAATAGATTCAGATCATAAATGGTTCAATTGTACTAGATTCATTTATTAAACAAGTTAGGTTCAAATTTAGATCTTTGACTTGTTTCACATGTTTTATGCGGTAATTGATTTTCGGTCATGACCAAATCTGTTTAATATATTTAATCTATTTTGTTCAATTTAATCCAACTTGTTTGACATATTTAATCTATTTAAATCTATTAATTTAATTTGTTAAAATTTCTTAACCTATTTATTCTATTTAATTTGATTTGATTTGTTTAGTTAACAAGCTATGTCACGAGCTAGGTCAAGTTATTTATTTAACAATAAATTACATTCAAATCTAAACTTTTAATGTGCTTAATAAAATGGTTTGGTTTAGGTTGGCAAATTTGGATGTGTCATGCATCCATCCGTTTGGATCCGATTCGATTGCCACCTACAGTAGATTGGATTGCCTTTTTAACACCACCATATGTCGTCCTCAAGCTTGTCCAAAGGTAAAAATCAATTTCAAACTATAACCCATCAGTTCTCTCTCAAACAAAAGGAAGAAAGTTTCAAACTATATTAAACTCCAACATCACGTGGGAGAGAAACCGTCTTGCAAGGAATGTCCAATTTTAATATATAATGAAACAAAAATCGATGTCACTTTCTCTACCTTCAACATTTCCCAAGTCGAAACTCCAAAGATTCACATGAAACCACGCAACTTTGGTATGATTGTTGGCAACGAAACCTTTTCTTCTCCTGTTTCAAACTCCAATGTTTCCCACTCCGAAACAAACCAACTAAATAAATCCATAAATTGAGGGGTGACAGAGACATAGGAAAAGGTATTTCTTCTTCTTCTTCTTTTAATGCGCGAGGTGGATGTGAAGCACCAAAATCAAAAAGTTCCAAGGCATCGAAATCTCTCAATTTGAGACAGTTAATGGCAGACATGGTTAAAATTCCTTGCTTCATGTGGTCGAATTCGGAACCTTTAATCCCCCTTGAAACAAGGGCTCAAAGAAAAAAATAAATATACTGTACTTGTAGCAAGGCTGAAGAAGAAATAGTGCCATTGGCTATTCTTTTTTTTTTAAAGAAATGTTTGTGATGTTAACATCCTTGCTTGGTACCTCAGCTAGATAATAAAATGTAGAAAACTTCTTAAACTTTTTTTATACAGGATACTGGTGTTTATGATACTATTGAACACTAGGAGAATTAATTGATTTAGCCATCACCATTAATGTTAACTTGCTAAGTGCCGGCCTAACAAGCCACCGGCCATTCTCATGTGTGACGTGTGGGAAAATGTGAGGTGGTGCAAGAGTGGCCGCAAAAGGTTTTCCAATTATATGTCAACGCAAATTAAAATCCACCTACTTGGTACATGGAAATCTCGATTCTGACGAAAGTTGTACGAAAATACTAAGAAAAAAATAGTCACCCTACTTTTTCAGAGTTGGGTTGCTCTTTGACCTTCTTAACGGCCGAATTTGGCCGTCCGCTGCTCTCACTTGAAACATGAGAAAATATACTTCGACCATAGAAAACTGCTCCTCTTTGGAATAGTGATGCAGTGAGTCCTGGGTGCTGTTAGATGTTCTTTGCTGAAAGACTTCGTTAACAAGGGGCTAGCAATTGCTGAGGACTTTGTCAAGAATAGTTGTTCATGGGCAACGATTTCGTTATTATAGTTATAGCCTCTAAGAAAAACCTGATTTATTTATTTCAAAATTTTGTATATGAGATGTATTTCATCATTTGCATGCCAAAATGATGCATGTGCCAATAGTTGTTCAGCTGCAATATATTTTTTAACCGAGCAAAATATAATTTTTATTGATGAAAGATGTAATCATAATGATAATTTTGGATATATCTTTCAACTAGGAAAATGCATGGTGTACCAATCTAGGGAATCCAGCTATGAGATTCCTCATGGTCTACTTTATTAACTGAAAATTTATTTGTTTAGCCTTTTTTTAATAATAAAATATTTTATTTCATGATTGTAACTAATTGTACCAAATAGCAATTGTTTTAATTGTCTCATATGATGTTCAATATTCCTTGGAAAATGATGGTCGGATTATAAACTCTATTTGGTGTAATTTGAACAAGAAGAACAGGGCATCTTCGATACGCTTTGTCGAGTTTGTTGTTAGTTGGTTTATTTGATAAGATGGGGCTTTTGATTACAAATAGTTATGTAGGGTGCTATGTGATGGTTGGAACAAGTGTGTCTTTTCCATGTATGCAGGCACATGGGTGTGGGTTTATAGGTGTGTAGGTGAGCGTATTTTGGAGAAGTGCTTCTCGAGAGTAGTGGATTCATACATAATTTAAGTAACTAGGAGGAATCTTCATGGAAGAGAGATGTAACAGAAATAAGCATCTTTTGCATTTATTGTTTTAATATTGGACCATCAAAATGATTCAAGCAAATGAGATGAGCATACACATTAGGATCCATTTTAAGCTAAATGGGAGGAGCAGGACATGAAAATAGACTAAATAGAGAATCAAAGGAGAAGGTATTAAAATATAAAAATACAAATCTGAATAGGATTGCAAGAAAAGTCTGCAGCTCTCTTCTCAATCAGCAATGAACAATTTGAAATGAAAATGGTTCTTCATCGAAACGTGGCCAATTTTATAAGATATGAAAGTAATTTTAGTCAAATGCAGAGGACAAGATGTAAGCTCTTTTTATTATTATTATTATTATTATTATTATTGTCCAAATTTCCTTTCTAAACGCTGTCGCTTTCACGGTTGAAATCAAGCTCAACGGCGACGAAAATAAAAGACCAATTGACAAAGCATGAGCTCCCAGTCCAAATACACATCAGCATAACATCATATCCTTGGTTGTTTACCTGACCTGGGATACCTTATGGGAGTGGTAGGATGCAAATTAACACCACTGCCAGGGCTTTTAGATGGCCAGAAAGGTCCTACTTTGTGCCATGTGATGGGCTTCTCACTGTACACCATATCAAAAGAGTCCACTCGATGCATTCTTACTTCTACGTATATGTAGCGTAACCGTCCAAACAAGCAATTGACTTGGAATTTTCGGACTTGAAATGATGATAATACCATAGGATTAGTTAAGATTGGATGTCAGCAATAAGATGGATTCCCTGTACCCAACCAAATCTAGTCACGGTACGTTACTGTCTTATGGTTGCATGAAGTAAACTGACATCCATGGAATGCCTTCTCAGCGCATGGTTTGAAAGTCACAAACTATATACGGCACTTTGCGGTGTGACTTTTGCGATGCAGAGTATGGTACCATCATGGATAAATTTGGAGATGAACGTGCATGGAATGCAGACATGCCATGTATCGCACTCATGATGTGTCGTTGTATTTCAAGAATATCGCATGAGAAGTCACAATCCAATCCATTTCTACATGATGGCAACAAGTTGCATTTAGCTGAACCAAAGAACAACCATCTTATAGTGAGACCAGCATCAAAAAAACATACACAATATGATATTGTGGTTCGCATTTTACACCAATGTTTAACTATGTTCATTGTGTATTTATCAAGAAAGGAAAATTAAGGGCTGTTTAAGCGAAAAGGATCCTCTAACAGCACAAAAATTTCGATCATCTACCTCCATCATGCACTGTATCTTATGTTAGAAGGAATTGACCCTCCGAGACATTTTTAGGGTAACCAGGCATGAGACACCATGCTTCATATCATAGGACATTTGCCGGCTGCATGTGTAGCACATCTCATCTAGCATCTCCATAACAATCAGAGATTGTACTTTGCACCAATTGTAGGAAAGGGTTAATTAATTTCACATATAGATCTATAGTACTCTCATGGATGATTGCAATCCATATAATATATATGTAAAGGCAATTTTATGACCATAAGGAAGCCCCATGAATAACTCTTAGCACATATTTTCACATGTAGGGTCTAGTGGTACTTGTAGCATGCATCTAATTCCTCTTAAGTATTGCTTGTAGCTTAAGAGTTGCTGTTGTTGGTCCTTTCTTATCTCCAACTAATCTCCATTTCATTATTAACTACATAAATGGTGCTGTTAGAAACTAAGAGACATGCTGAGCTTGCAATAGTACAAATGCATGTATCCAATGTTCCATGCTAGCGTGTCACGACAAGGCTGATCACGTATATCATTGACCTTCCGATGTGACATCTAATTGGATCTTGACCTCACCACAGATTGCATTGGCTTCCGGGGCAAGTATAGGACTTCTCCTGATGGGGTCCCATAACGACTTCGATTTTTTTTCCTAGCCTCAAGTTTTAGTTTAAAATATGGACCCACTTGCTAGTTTGCATGCTGTGCGACTTTTCCATAACTTACTTTTTCCATTACTTCCCCTCCCATTTCATTCGACTCTCCCCCTTCACTTTTGATGGCCCATAGGAGAAGAATCGCAATAATTTTCTTCAGTATCCAGTAAATTATTCTTTGTCGTTCAGATTAATCAATATTTCTTTTCATTTTCAATCTCTTTACCTAACTTGGTAATGCTTTTAAGCTTTCATAAGATTATATTGGACTTAGCTTAGCGCTCCATATATAATAATGACACATTCACCTTTTCTTTATTTATGTGTGTATGATTTTTGACAAGATTCTCTTAAGTTGATTGTTCATGCCTATTTATTTAGCTTCTAATTAGGGGCAAAGTTACATCTCTCAACTTTGAGTGGTAGGACCGAGCAATTATAGGTTAAATCTTTGATTCAAATTAATATATTTTTGATAACTGTCTTTGGCCAAATTACACACATGCATGTATATTCAAATTTTTATTAAGAAATGTCATCGAAGTATATAGAGAATAGTTATTGTTTCTATTATGTTGTTTTTGGAGCCTATTTAATTCCAAATGTGGCTAACAAAGTGGAAGTAACACGGTACAAGTCCTAATACCCTTCAAATCAAAGCCCATAAAGTTCTCAATTTGCAGTATTATTTCCAAATTAAACTGTTACAAGGCCCCAATCAAAATTAAACTTGTTATAAGTCAAGATTACTCATCTGTTTTTTCGAAGGTACAAATCATTTTATACCAAAAGATATGCGGCAGCGGTTTCTTTGAGAACAGGGATTAAAAAGATGGATGTCTCTGATCTAAACAGAATCATGACATTCAATGCAATCATATCTATTGGGATAAAAGTCTGGTACACAACCTTAATTGCTCATGATTGAGAGGCTTCCATGCTTGCAGCCTCATTGTTAGGATTCTGTCTTCTTGGTCGTCGGTTTTGGCCCCATTGGCCGTTGCTGCAAGCCATGAAATGTCTCCAAATTCTCAAAGGTAATTAGATTGTCACACTAATATATTGTACTCGATACACAATCTCAATCATGTCATAACACAAATTCTTAAAAAATTTGATGTGATGGTAACCAAGCAAGCTCGATCCTGAAAGAATTAAAAAGTCTGTGATCCAGCAGTCAACTTCATAGTGGACGATGATGTCCATAATGTGGTCTATATTTCTGTTCCATGTATAGCAGTCACATTTGGAGACCCAAACAACCTACAAACCGACACAAACCAAGTTTTGCATCAATTTCCTCCACAAGATCTGAAATTTTTTTTTTTTTGGTTAAACAAGATCTGAAAGTTAATGCAGCATTACAATAAATTCTCATACCAAACCCAACGATCCAAAATATTTCACTGTCATCTCATGACTTAAAAGATCAATGGATCGTTTAGCAACCATTAAATGTGTCACGGGCGACCATGGAACGTTCGATGTACACTTGTCCTTCCGGTGGCGTTGGAGGTGGGTGTGGGTGTGGCAGGGAAGTTAACCACCGGCCGCAGTCAGCGCAAAGTTTGACCTAAGGAAAAGGCCACCACTTTCCATGCTCCATACCATTTATTTGACCGGTCCCCATGTGGCCCAGCATACGTTACAGAGGGAGAACACGAGGAACCAAATTCCGTATAAGAACCGTAGCGTAATAGCAAAAAAGTTCCGAAACTCTGAACGGCTCCTCAACGGTCACTTTGTCTTACAGGGGGGTGCAGGATAAGTTAGATACCCGTACAGTAGCACTGGATCGTTCAACTCACGCTGGAAAGTCCTTCCTGGATCCCGTCTATCTCCCACTGAATTATGTTTCGTATTAGTTTAGTTTGTTTGGTCTTAACTTAATAATTGGATATATTAAATATATTGTTTTTCCAACACAACTGCTTTGATCTCTACAAGAAAGTAGGGAAGTCAGGAGGATTGAAAGGCGAGTTAATAAGTAATCATGAAAGTATTCTATGTGGACATGAGCAACTAAGACCAGGTAAACACGGCTCTTCCGTTAGTTAGAAATTAACCCAAAAAAAAAGGATTAAAAGGACGAAGAATAAAACTTATAATAACAACAAAAATATATTAAAATAAGTAAAATGATAAGCTGGTCTTCCCCTTCCCACTCCTCCCATCTCAGCACAAGCCGCGTTTTTCCACAGGATGTCTTCTTTTCTTTTCTTTCCATATATCGCATCCCAATTCCAAGACCATTTCAATTCGACTCCAAACAAAGCTAATATAAAACGCCTCCATCCTCTATTTATCCATCCTCTATTCCTTCTAGTCAAGAAACCAACAATCACTAATCTCCCCTCCACTCCCTTTCTCTTCCCTTCTCCTCTCTTCTCTGGAGTCCTCCTAACCTCGCTATAACTGTTTGGCTATTAGTTTCATCAAGGAGAGGCTCCAGAAATGGCTTCTCTCAATTCCACAGTTCCCCTCTTCTTGGCCCTCCTCTTGTGCTTTCTCCTCCATCCCTATCCCTCCTCAGCTTCTCTCTTCAACTGGAGCACCTCCGTAAAGTCCCATAATTCTCCGCTCGCCGCCATCGAATTGCCGACCCACCTCAGCTTCAACGCCGTCACCTCCTCCGATGGATCCCGCTGCACTCACCACCTCGACGCCGCCAGCCCCTCCGACCAATACTACCACGGCGATTCCATAGACGGGGAGAACGAAGACGACGACGCTCAGGAGGAGAGCTCGGCGCCGGCGGCATCGACCTTGAAGCTCCACCTCAAGCACCGGTCGTCCAAGGAACCCGGTGCCCCCGAGCGGACTAAAAGGAATCTCTTTTGAACTCCACCCATAGAGACCTTTCAAGAATCCATACGCTCTTCGGGAGGATCGTAGAGAAGAAGAACGGGAACACCATCTCCCGCCTGAGGACGACCGCCGGCGAGGCCGGTCACCGCTCGATCGCCTCCGAATTGGCGGAAAGATGGCAGCCTCGGCGCCGCCGGATCTCGCGGGACGGCTGATGGTCACCCTGGAATCCGGCGTCAGTCTCGGCTCCGGCGAGTACTTCATGGACGTGTTCGTGGGCACGCCGCCGCGGCACTTCTCCCTGATCCTGGACACCGGCAGCGACCTGAACTGGATCCAATGCCTGCCGTGCCACGACTGCTTCGACCAGCACGGCCCCCTCTACGACCCCGCCGCCTCCTCCACCTACCGCAACGTGAGCTGCGCCGACACCCGCTGCGGCCTCGTCTCGCCCCCTGGCCCTGCCGCCCCAGCGACCAGGCTTGTCCCTACTTCTACTGGTACGGCGACCGCTCCAACACCACCGGCGACCTCGCCCTCGAGACTTTCACCGTCAACCTCACCGCCACCGACGGCGGCGGCGGTGCCGAGTTCCGCCGCGTCGACGAAGTCATATTCGGGTGCGGCCACTGGAACCGGGGACTCTTCCACGGCGCCGCCGGCCTCCTCGGCCTCGGCCGTGGGCCCCTCTCCTTCTCCTCCCAACTCCGCGCTCTCTACGGCCACACTTTCTCCTACTGCCTCGTCGACCGCGACAGCGACCTGACCGTCTCTAGCAAACTCATCTTCGGCGAGGACCGCAGCCTTCTCAGCCACCCCGATCTCAACTACACCTCCTTCGTCGACACCGCTGGTAAAGAGGACAGCCCGGCCGACACCTTCTACTACGTCCAGGTAAGGGAGATACTCGTCGGCGGGGAGGTGCTGCCCATCCCTCCGGAGACGTGGAAATTGTCGGCGGAGGGGCCGGTGGGACGATCGTGGACTCCGGCACGACGCTGAGCTACTTCGCGGATCCGGCCTACCAAGTGATCAAAGAGGCCTTCGTCGGCAAGGCGAAGGCGATGTATCCGGTGGTGGAGGACTTCCCGATATTGAGTCCTTGCTACAATGTGTCCGGCGTGGAGAAGGTCGAGCTGCCGGGGTTCGCGATCCGGTTCGCGGACGGGGCGGTGTGGAACTTCCCGGTGGAGAATTACTTCATCCGGCTGGACCCGGAGGAGGTCGTCTGCCTCGCCATCCTCGGGACGCCGCGGTCGTCGCTGTCGATACTGGGCAATTACCTGCAGCAGAATTTCCATATCATGTATGACATGAACAAGTCCCGGTTGGGATTTGCACCCATGAAGTGTGCTCAAGTGTAGCAATTCTCTGCACTATTAGATTGCAGGGAATCAATTGAACAGTTCTGATTTTGATGTGAGCTAGAAATGATCCACATTGGTTTTCCACAGGTACATACAAAGGATAATTAGGCTGCAAGAATTTTGGGTTACTGAGGGAGGTAATGGGAGTTTTGTGTTACCTCTCGAGGAAGATGTAAAAAAGCTAGACATTATGTCATTTTTTTTCCCTTCTCTCCTCAACTTTTTGGAGTTTGGTGTGCTTTGTAATGGTAGATTATGTGATGCTGAATAATTTGTTGCGCAGGAACAATTACAGTTTGGTTTATGGGAATGAATTCCTTCTTTTCCTTTTTTTTTTTGGAGGGAGGGAATGAATTCCTTCAATTCCTTTTTGATAAATGTAAGAAAGAAAATTCAAGGTTTTTTCTTTTTCTTCAAACTTCTTTTCTAGCTTTCTCGGCCGTGTCTCAAATTTCCTGATAAAATTTTACGAGTATTTGAAATATACTAGTTCTTCAGACTTTCAGCTGTTCAGCTTCTCGTTTTTGTAGTACCAAGATGATCCTTTCAGTATTATTGGACACTTACAAGCAATAATCTTCCAAGTCGTTAGTCTTTCGTATAGTATGAACCAGCATTTATAGCTTAGCTCATGCCTTTGTTTGCATTAGACCTTCAACGGACTTGACTTAATGCCTCCAGCAGCCGCCGGTGATGTGGAATGTTGAATGATGTAAACGATGACATAGCGAAGAAGAAATTATTCGACCACAGATCTCAAAGGCAGAGCACAAGGAAATCGTACATGGCCCTGTTAAGTCTCTGCAATTCTGGTTCCATATGTGATGGTTTGAAATTTATATGAATCCTTGTCGTTCAGCCTTGTGGACAACTCATATTTTTGATATCTTTTAGCTGCCACCTCTTCTTTGCTGTTCCCACGTTCGGTCGCTTAATGAGCTGAAGGGGTCAATGTGTTCATTTGGCGTTTACTTCATGCTAACCAACGCATCTCTTCTTACAATCTACATATCCAAATTGAATACTTCTCCATAATTTTTCATGCTCTCATTTCGATAGAGTTCCAAGAAGCCCCTAAGTTTTGGGATTCCTTTCTTTAATGGAACACTCTTGGTTTTCCCTTCTTATCATTCTGCTGAGTTTGATAATTATTTCCTCCTTCCTGTCACACACATACTGGACCACATCAACCGAGATCCAGTCTAATGATTGCCAATGACCCTTCATCTTCTGTGAAACCAAATGCTGCTAACCTTTTAATCTTCCTTCTCCTTCCCTCTAATCTGTGACCAGTGCATCTTCCTCTTCCATCCTGTTCTTCTGACTGCTGACCAAGCATCCAAGCCCATTTCTCCCATGTCCTCCGACCAAATCAATACACCCTTCCCTTCTCTCAAAAATAATAAATAAACTTATATGACTGATTATTGCCAGTAATATATTAGTTTGCAGTTTATGATCATACAAAATTTCACCCTGTAAAATTTGAAAAGAAAAAGTGTTTGAAATAAAAATGTTGGTACTTTATCTTGGTCAATAGTTTATACGACGATGGCATTTGACCATACGCTTCGCAATATGTTGGTACCTTTATCTTTGGATGCAAAAGTTTGTTTCCATACACATAATTTAAACTTTTGATTTCTTCCGCACGCTTTTTGTACATTTCTTCATCAGAAACGGTAATGGCAAGTGATACGCCATGATGATGGATAACACTTAAATTTATCACAAGGAGCTTGATATATCTGAAGCTACTTGGAACGATCAGGTATTACCAGTGCAATAATGTAGACATGTACATGATTGACCAAATGAAGCCGCATCTTCTTTCATATGGTATTTCCGGGACTTCAACCTGCCAGACCTGGCCAAAGGAATGGTTAGGCCTTTACCACCCGATCTTGCAGTCCACAGACCATATTTGCAGGCACTGCTACGTCAATCATTTTTGGATATGACAAGTTCAGATCTGGAAAAGGGAAAGAAAAATCAAACAGTAAAAAATGCACATATTGTTAGCCGGATATGGTATGATAATCCATAATCACTATACTAAAGTATTTATTGCAGCACACACTCACTTTCCATGATGCTCTTGAATGTTTCCTACAAAATACCAAAAGAATGATCAGAAGAAGCTCAGTCTAAGCCAGAGAACATAACTCTAAGAAATAGAAGAAAAAATGCACCTAAAATGGGTCGGATAGGAGTTTCATAAAGTGAATTCCTCTTCAGATTTATCAATCAGTTAATTGTTTGTAAACCACCAATATATAAATAATAAAAGAGAACATTTACTGGAGAAGTTACCTCATCTTTTGTCAGACGAGGATTATAGAGCATCTCTTCTCCAACTGTACTAACCTGAACATCAAAGAAGTTGGTCTAAGCCACGAGGGCAAAGAACATGAAGCTAGAAGGTTATGGTGCTTCTTACAGTGAAACCTTTGTAGTCATGAGCAGGATACACCAAAGTGTCCTTTGGCAATGTAAATATCTGAATACAAACAGACAAGAAGCCATTACATTCATAATACTGCTTTTGAATATCAGAAGCATGATCAGAAAAATGCAGCATCCCAATTACTTGCCTGTGAATGCACTGATTGGTAGAGCTGACCAGAACTCCCTCCCTGGAAAAATGAGGGGAAAAATGTTTAGGTGTTCAGCTAATTATCAAAAGAAATATCCTCTACCAGTTCCCTCCTGCTGCATGGAGAGCAATATATACCTAATATTGGAGGTACTCATGCTAAAATTTCTTTCACAGGTTGTCTTACACTTTGTAGCAGCATGCCCATCCAATAAGACATCATGTTTAAATATGAGATTCAGGAGTACAATGCTTGCACACGCATAGAATCCTATTAGGCTGAGTTATCCAGCCTATTAATGTTGCTTTTGGGGTAACAGCCCAAGTACCAAGACATAATAATTTATAGTTTAAAGCAGGCATTATCATAATATAGTAAACACAAGCATTGGTATCTAGTTACCATCATTCTTGGCATTATGATGAAATTATCATTAGAAACAGAATATATATCTTTGGCAACATAATAATATCAATATAATTATACAACTTAATAGTCATAATGACAAGCATCATGAACAAACCTTACCTAATTTCCTTGTTCAGCTTATTGAGTCCTTCAACATTCAATACAATAAAGAATTATTCTTTTCCAAAGCAGATACAAATTAGCTTGATCCATGGTCCTTGTCCCCATGGGTTCTGCCATGTACACAAACAGAAGCAACCATCCATATACGGCTGTAAATTGATCTTGGCCACAGGTAACTACACCATTTCAAATAGTTTTCATTACTTCATCTTCTATAAATCCAACTCTAGTTTTCCCCAAGTGCATTCATATCTAGAACTATTCTAGTTTTCACCACACTCCACACATCCATCCACACTTGACTGGTTTGATATCTATGCATTCAGCACATCTGTTATTACCTTCCTTTATGTGGATAACGTACAATACATGAGGTAGTGAAATATAGGATGAGAAAGGAGAAAATTATAGGAATTACTGACTATTGCTGCATGTTTCACATACTCCACGATATGAACTAAGGAATCACTCATAACCCATCTAATTTTCATTAAGTGCCACAAATTTCTTCATAAATACCCCCTTGAGAAGCTTTACAAAACCAAGCCCCCTATTTCCCAACCATTAGATTGAATAAAATAGAAGGACCAACCATGACAGTAACCTGAAAGAAACTAAATGACTTTTATGATTACCCATAACCATATGATTTCAAACCCAACTTAAAGTAACTATATGACCCCAAACCTGACTGAAGTACTGAAGATTTCTTGTCTATAACGTAAGGAGAGTGGATGATGGTAATTAAATTTCAACCAGATATAGAGGCTTCTCATCTTAATTTTGCACTGCTTTGTGCACAAACTGTTATTACTTCTTTTTCGAAATTCGTGGACCTTTCTTGTCACAGACACTTGCAGTGCGTGCATCTTGACTTCAAGGTACTGTTTACTGGCACATCATATTCTAAACCAATACAAGGAACCAATAACCAACATTGCAACACCTTCAATATGGCAGATGGTGCATCAAAAAGTCCTTAACAAACAATGTCACAACATTTGTATGGGGTTTAATCTAATTGTAGTGTCCTCTCTACTTCTGTCAACTCTACATTTGGATCTTACTCTGGCATGTACTTTACCATGCTCGTTTGACAAATGACAATAGGAACATGAATGATGCCGAACTTCAAGGGCTCAATTTCACATTCTAACGCAAAAGACAATATACAAGAGAGATGATCCTAACAAGACTCCCATTCAAAAAGCTGTAAAATAATAGCAGGTAAACTCTCATGCCAAATTTAACAGTGTCCATGATAATATTGTGAAATCCCAAATTTCAGGGTATCAGCACCTTTGTCTATCCCAATAATGATGTTATATTTTCTTGGAGTCAAAATATAGGTAATATATTCTCCAAGCAATGTGACATATTTACATTCTTCAAGACATGAAAAATAGCAAACATTTGCACCTGAAAATCTGTCCTTCCACAGCCACGTATAAGCAATGCATCACCAGTGAATGCCATCCTAGGATGAGGTTGACCAGGCCCATCTCCTGTTACATATGTAACACAACCCAAAGTATGTCCAGGAGTAGCTCGCACCTGCATACATATGCCTCAGAGACACTGTCATTGCAACCCAAACATGTTAAATTCATGTATTATCATAGTTTATTATTGTGGTTGTTGACTGCTACCTAGTTAATGCACAAATTTCAGATGCAAATATCATTTTCATGTCAGAAACACCAGAATATCATTTAATTCGCAGATGAATGAAACAAAATGCATCATTAATGAACCGCCAATGAAGCCCAAGCATTTTATGAATTACATATGATCAGTGAATAGAGATTAGCACTGTCAGATTATCAAATTATCAGAGCTTATACATGCATTATGTTGGTCCTTCCCAATTTACTTCATACTAATTCGAACTTTTGTATAGAAGAAAGAGTGTTCTATTAACATATTCAAAAGTCATCAAAGGATAGAACGAGTTTATGCCTTGTGCTCACTCAGCTAATAAGAATAAATTGAAACTAAAGAGACCCTACCTCCAGGAACAGACTGCCAAAACATATTTATTCCCAGCTTCTATTAAAAGATCTGCTTTTGAATTGCTAGCTTTGGAAATAATGGACTTCACACCAGGCACCCTATCCTACAAATTGAGACAGAACAGCATTATGTTATCAGAGAAAAATAAAGAAAAACTAAAGAAATCTCACATATTAGGAAGAGAAAATATAATAAGGCTTCCCAACATGAATCATCTTTGTTTCTGTTATAATTAAAGTTATTAAGAAAGTGATTAATTGATTGGACTGCTGCAAAAGATGTCACTAACCTTAATCAAGCCAGTTCCTGTGATATGATCAGCATGGACATGAGTATTCATGGCATAAATGAGCTTCAACCCCAGGTCTTTAACAACGGAAAGATCTCTGTCAACTGTTCTATCCACTGGATCAATCAACTACATAAGTATTTGTCTATTAGATGTGTATTCTAGCATTCATTTTTATGAAAATAGCTAAGCAGATAGACTAGAAAGCACTAAAATAGACTGGTAAACAATAATGACATATAAATCACAAATGATCTGTATCTAGGTGCAGACTTTTAACATGCAACAACACAATAAATTATGCAAAAAGAGATGAAGGTTAAACCGGTCTGTCCATCTGTTGATCAAAATTTCAAGCATCTTGAACTTAAATTTTCAAAATTTAAGCCAATAAAGACAGATGCTCCAAGATGGAAGCATAAACCAAGAGTAGCAACAGTAAAGGAAGGGATTTATGTTTTGAGTTCATCCAATTCTCATATACTTCGTTCATACCCAAGTAGGTAGCTTTATTGGTAGAAACTAGGAAGTAGACCTTTACTTCTTAAACACAATTTAACCAGTCATTGCATATTAAGATAGCAAAAAGAAAGAAGAATAAACCATCAGTATGTACTTAACCATCATATCCTTTAATGGAGCTAAGCTTCATCTATTATAAACGTGCCTATCCATTTCTAGCTGTGTCTTGATCATGAGTTCATCACCAGTTCTCAAACAATAGGGCCAAAGATAAAGCAACACGACATGAATATTGGTGCATGAAGCCAACCTCAAATCTATACCTCACAGCCACATAAAGCTAAAATTCATGTGAAAGGTGATGTCCACTCAAAAGGGGCAATATGAGAGAGATTTAGTCTTGGATAGAACATAGCTACAGTGGAATGGCTTTCATTCAACAATATCGTGCCTCCATTGCCACTGCTCCACCATCACGGCATGGCTTTCACTTGCCATCGAATCACTGCCATGGCCATGGCCATTGTACACCACCGGCCAAGCTGCCAGCACCATTGCAAGGGATCAGGGCCCCTGCATCCAGGAAGAAGAGGAAGAAGAAGGGAGATGGAAGAGATGAGGAGGGAGGGCCGAGAAGCCCAAAGAGGGGCAGCATGATGACTAAGGTTATGGTTAATACAGGGAAAGAGCGAGGAAATTCTAAGAGTCTCGGTCTAGAAAGTCTAGTGTGAGAGACTAGTAAGAGGTGACGGCTTATTCATTTCTCGTTGTAATTTGTAAGGCCCAAGATGCTTATAACGGACAGAGGATATCTGTCCATGAAAACTACATGGTCATCTTGTGGAAAGCCACCAACTAGAGAAATGAACCTCTGCTTTGGTGTCTGACACCATTATCAACTATTGATCCAGTTTTACTTTATCTTGTTGTCTGGGTTTGAAGGCTTATTTGGGAAAATTTAAAGTTGATTGTCGAAATGGAAACAGAATTTCAAATCAGACTATGTTTTATATTCTACAGTTCTACTGATACATAAATAAAGGTATATATTCTGCTAGAAATAAATGTGAAATGCTACAAAAATTAAGAGTTCAACTAGACCGTACCTTAATTCAATTAAGAAAATAACAATTTTCATTACTCAGACAATCCCATCAAATTTTACAATTCATTATCCAAATATCAGAGTTTGATTCATCTGATCCCTGTTTTGCTCTAAGAATAATTGTTATCCAGGTTGGTGATCTAAGGTCAAAAGAATTGGTAAATCATCCAAGGGGGGAATCAAGATTTGCTCATAGAGCAGTTTTCCTGCTCACGTCTGAAGCACAGCAACAATAATCCACTATGTTCAAAATTGAAGTCAACAAAAAGAAGTAAAGTGGAGAATAGATTCGATTCTTTCTCATCATAAGTAGGAGATATTGATGTCAAAATAATCTAGGAAAAGTTTATCCCTCTTAAGAAAGCGTAAAGTGGAGAATAGATTCAATTCTTTCTCATCATAAGTAGAAGATATTGATGTCAAAATAATCTAGGAAAAATTTATCCTTCTTATGAATTGCTTTCTCCCAAATCACTTTACTATAATACTCCCGTACCATCATCATAAAACCAAACCCTAGGAAATAGACCGCAAACTCCTCTAACATAATCGAGAAAAAGTAGTGGAGGTGCAGAATGCTGTCTCACTTTCGTATAGACCGTGAAGGCAATTTAACAGTGAGCAACGTGGTCGCTTAGAATGGAGAATGGACATTCACCGGGAGTGAATCTAAAATAACATATAAGCAAATCAGAAAAGCACTTCAGAGTATTGACTACATTCAAAAACTATTTCAATTTGGAGATCCCTAGCCTACCCACAATAACAATTTAAAATAATTAAAAAAATTGACACAAAGTCTCGCTTATTTATATGACAGATGAAATGAAACCCGAAACAAGATAAAATTATCAGACCTCCACATCGAAAACATTTTATTCCCAAGAACAAGAAGTAATAGAAATACAAGAAAACTCCGAAATCAAATTTAAGCACTTAAGTAGAAAGTTGCTACAACAGCCAAATAAGGTTGTAATCTAAGAATCACATTATTTGGGAAAAATAAAGCATAATATAGACCGCGATGTATGCACCGGATAGATTGTGCTGAAAGAATAAAGGGAATGAAAGGTTATGGCGGCGGCCTCACCAGAGCGGGCTTGTCGGGATGGGCGACGTCCGCGAGAAGGTAGGTATAGGTGGAGGACTCCTTCTCGAACAGCTGGCGGAAGAGGAGCTTCGGTGGCTGCACCGCCATTGCCGCCGTCATTACTCCGGACACAAGCTTGGATGCCGGCAACGGGGTCTTAGGAAAGGACGGAAACCTCGAAGGACAGGAGGAGGGAAGGGAAAGAAGGACGGAGGAGAGGGAGAGTGGCGGAGGAGGAGGCGGTGATTAATACGAGGCAGTAGCATATTTCTGGATGATGGATTTTATTCGTTCTTCCCTTTGTTGTCCGGTACGCGGCGTCGGGGCTCCGTCGCGGCCAGCTGGTCGATGCTGCGTCCTTGTAGTTTCTCTCTCCGGCGAAGCCGGGTTTTTTTCGCTTTCTTGGAGATGGATTGGAGGTTTCTATCTTCTCGTTGGTGACGGGTCGTTCGAGAACAAGTCCGAGGAGATGGCAAGTGCTGGTGTCAATGGGCTGGGCCAGCCCAGGCCCAATTATATTTCAATGTTGGAAGTACACCACGCCGTTGTCCAATGAGGAAGCTGCACATATAGCCAAGCTATTGGAACACCCTTTAATTTGCAATAAATGTATCTTGTGACATGATTTAGAAATATTGTTCTTGTTAAAGAAAGGGCTTAGGATATTCTTGATGAAATTCAGGGCATATTCCTTTGATTTCCTTTCTCTCATCAGGCTTTAACATTGTCAAGTGTAGTGATGGGTTGTGGGTCGTTTTCTATGACAAGGATGATTGATTTGTTTGTATGGAATTTGACGAGGCAATTTGTCGTCATTCTCCAGATTGTTGATGGTGACTAGCATACGAAATGGATCCCTGGATCCAGCCCTTCAACTCAAGTTGATCGCATCGGTTGTATCCAAGTGTTGTAGTTTAAGTCAGATCCAGATTGCAGAGGTTAGCACATTTGATACTTGCTATTTGTCCAGTTTCGCTTGATGCACAACCGAATTCATTGGGTTCTCTGGGCCGATTTATAGGACACAAGCACGTGTATGAGCTGATAATTTTGAAGCGCAAATTAGACTATAGCTTGCAATTACTCCGGCATTTGAATCTTTCGAGTGATATCTTAAGGGTGCATTTGGTTAGTCATTAAAAAATATTTTTTTATTTTTAATTTTAAAAATTAAAATCAAAAATAATGTTTAGTAATATCATGAAAGTAAAAATTAAATTAAATAATTATTTTATATGCAAAGCAAAATTTTTTTGCTTTCCTACTTTTTCTGTTTCTCCACGTCTAAAACGCCAAATCAAAAGTAAAAGCCCGAACTCTTCTCTCTTATCGAGTTTTTCACCTCTTCACCTCCTTCTCCCTCACTTTTCGAACTTTTCTCCCTCGTCGAGCTCTTCACTTTCCATCCCTAAACATTGCTTTTTGCTTTATAGCAATGTAGTTACCAAACATACTTTTTATTTTTTATTTTTACTCAATAGTAAAAATCAAAAAAATAAAAATATTTTAAAAATTAAAATTAAAAAGTGTAACCAAATGCATCCTAAATAACAGACAAAAATAATGTTTGATCTTTTTGAAAATATGATTGGTGGAGCTTAGTTATATCATTATTTTCATCGAGAATAATTCAGATCCAATCTGAGCCAAGCAACACAAACTTGCACTTTATGAAATGGTGAGAAGCCAAATGCAGCATCTCTAAAAGAGAAGTATGCAAAGAAGTACCATGGTAGTTCTATGGATTATCTGTGATACAAGAGCCCTCTAGCTTGGAGAATGGGTTGTATCTTTGTGCAAAAAAAAGATTCACTTTCGTATGAATCCACCATCGGATTGTGCTATCCACCAATAGATCACGCAATGGTAGCTTTGAGATCCATGCAGGTGGATAAATGGAAGAGTTTGGAGTGCTTTGAGAATTGTATGGAGCATGATCTAATGATTGATATCGTGAAAAAAGACCAATCAGTTTTTGTTGTGAAAGATACAATCTAAACCCTCTGGTTTGATGGAAAGACTGATCAAAAACTGAGTTTTTGGTTAGTGAGGAACGAAGTGCTTATATTTTTTGAAGGATTATATGTTTGGATTAATTTCACTTATAGCAAGCTCTACAAGCTATTATTGGTGACAATCTTTGCATGCTTGGCTTCTTTTCATCTTTCAGTCTGCAACTTTTCTTAGGGGATGTTTGGTATGGGATGATCCATCCCTAATTAAGGATGATGTAGGTAGAGGTGATGAGATCACCATGGTGCAATCTCTGATCGTCATGCTGATTAGAAAAAAAATCTATTAGTTTATTCTAAAATTTTCTCTACTCCAATCCTCCATCCCAACTCCCAAACAAATTGTTGAGGATATTTTTAGTATTAATCTTGAATTTTCATGACATACCAAACAAGTAGCTTGTACATATATTTGGGGATCTTTAATTACTGCATTATGGCGAACCAAATATAGTGATCTTAAATCACTAAAGATTAGATCACCCCAAGATTTAGATCACTAGTGTTCTTGGATCACCGTGATTCAAATTGGGTCACTAAATGTCCCCTTACAATAATACAACAAAGAAATAGAATAACTTTGAAAATTATTTTATGAAGTAGCTTTTATACACTTTGTGCTTGGGCTTTTCTTGGGCTAACAACTTTGTACCTCTTTTTAGGGCTGGCAATTCGTGTTCATGGGTCGTAAATGGATCATATCGATCTGGAGGTATAACACGAGTTAACTCAATCCGAACACGATCCATTTAATTAAACGGATCGGTCTATGAAGTACAAAAACGATACGAATATACATGGATTGACACGACACGACCTATCTAATATGATTAATAACCATGTTGGCAGGTCAAACAGGTACATGACCCATCTAATGATCTGTTTAACTATTTGACTTATTTACAAAATTTAATTAAATAATAAAATTTAATCAAAAATTAAATAATATAAGAATAATTTAGTTATCTGTTATGCTAATTCACATTTCTGAATTCCATCATTGTTTGTTTTAAATTAGAATTATAATTTTTTGATTTTTCTCATTTATCTTCAAATAATCTTAAAATAATATATTAAATATATTTAAACGTATCGTGCAATCTATTAATCTGTTTTAATCCATTTAATTAAACACATCAAAATGTGTCAAAACATATTGCGCAGGTCAATTCGCTTAAAATATAAATTTATCATATCATAGATAAATCGATCAGTTTATGATTCAAATCTATTTATTTAAATTTAATTTATCTAAATATATATCGTATTATTGTGTCATGTCTGTATCAATAGATTACGTCAAAAATTATCAGCCCTACCCCTCTTACCAGTTTGCGACCTTTCAAACACCACAATTCAGAAATCCTTTTACCATCCTTCTTGTACGCTCAATCATACATATTAAAAGCTTTTGTATTCATTATGTGTGCAGTTTCACGTGCCAGTCAAGGTTAAGATTTGTCATCATACTTAGTCAACCTCGTCTAAGGAGTCAAGAATCAAAATCCATTTTGCCGCTAACATTCAAACGATTGCAGATATAGTATCGGACTACTAAAAATCAACAATTTTTTGGTTTGTTAAAACTTTGAAAAGTCATACGGCTAGTCAGGAAATGTAATAGCATGTCAAGTAAATGGCAAACTTCTATTCATGCCTCTACAATGAACAGCTATCCCTTAAATAAAAAGATAAATGAATAGTATTTAAGTTTTCATCAAATTTGTAAATGTTTTTGCTACTGAATTTCTAGCCATGCATTGTTGTAATTACAGGCAAAATTATGTTATTTGCCAGAAACAAAAGTTGTTATGGCTCATCTCCATATATACAAGCACTCAATGAAAAGATACTTCCTTAATTTACATTACTAAGAATAAACATAGAATAAATAATTAAGGATTTGCATTAATATAATGGTTTTAATCGCATGCACTCAGGCAAACCATCAAGGTCCTCCCAAGAACATCAATTAAGGCCTCAAGATATTGAACATTAGAAACTCAAATGATAATTGTACCATATAATATAAAAAATATCTCAGAAATAACCTATATCGTAACATAATATGCTTGCACCAACAATTTCAGAGCTATCAAATAAGGAATTTTTAAGCCATGAGCATGGAGATTTTTTTTGAGTAAAACCATCAATATAGAGTTAGGTCTCTTCCAATTAGCCACCAACATCACATTAATAGACATGAAATGTTGGGGGCTTGTTTGCTTCGTGGGAAGAACTTTTATTTTCAAGAAGTAATTTCCTAGAAAGTTATTTTTTAAAAATAAAATTTTAATATATTTGATCGACAATAGGAAAATGACTTATTGCAGAATGACTTATGCTTGATTAAGTACTTATTTTCTAAAACAACTATGTAGAATGCCTGTTATATATACCCTTAATAGATATAAAACCATGCATTTTTGCTCCTAAATTTTATATAAATAATAAAACTATATTTATATTAATATAAATATAATATTAATATTTATAATATAATATTTAATCATACTTTATTATCTTACTATAATATTGATATATATTAACATTATATCAATATTTAATATAATAAATTATTAACATAGACATAAATATAATATTAAATATAATATTATGTTAATATAAACATTAAAATATAGTAAATATTATAATAATAATATGAATATAAATATTATATTATATTCATGTAAATATTAGGATAATGTTAATTATATATATATATAT
>KE504766.1:985815-996758 GCA_000441515.1 Elaeis oleifera | reverse complement strand
GAAAATCCCATAATCCACCTCTTCCCTAAACTTCTACTTTCCATGGGACAAAAAAAATCTTCTCATGAGAAAATTAAATTTTATTTTTTTTTTTTAACTCCAATCAAATAAGAAAACCTCTCCCCTCCCGGGCAAACGAATCTAAGTCTCCTGAAAGAAAGCTAAACATCCCATCTGCCCTTTGAAATTTTGAATTCCCTCCGACCCCCACACCACCACGCCCGCACACAACACCACCCCCCCGGAGGGGCAAACGAATGTAAATCTCCTGAAAGAAAGCTAAACAACCCATCCGCCCTTTGAATTTTCCCGGACACCTCAATATCTACAGATCAAGTCCCAGAATATATCAGAATTTACATTCACATCTTCCAGATCCATTTTGGCAAATACTTTCTAACATTCTTTAAAAGAAATTTAGCCATACATAATAGTACTTACACGCTGTGCTTGACAAATATTATGTTGAAACAGTGAAATAAAACCTCAGGAATTTTATGAATATTCAAATGCTAAAGGTCTGTGAGATATCTAACAAGGTGGTTAACAAGGTGGAGAATAATAAAAAGTACAATTTAATGCACATGACAGTTTAGAGCCTCCAAAGAACCAAGAAAATTACATATTCCTTCCGCCTCTCCAATACAAAGTCTTGTTATCGTCAGTCATTTTAGACATGTCCAGGCCAGCGTGTATTGGATCAATTCAGTCTGCTCCAATTAGACAACACAAGCAACAAAGAACCACCTTTTGCCCGATTTGATGATGAAGAAAAACCCGACACCTTGCTCTATATAATAAATCAAAACTGCCAAGGGGCCTTCCTAGCAGCACAGCTCATGGATTCATCTGAACTAACGGTAACCTCTTCCCCTTCCTCGGCCTCCCAACCCTTCCTCTTCCATTGTTTCTCCCACCCCGAGATAAGCCTTCCAAAGCTCTGTTCACAAGCTGGCTTTGCATGACTCCATCACCTCGACCCTTTTGTTGGCTGCCGTGTTCGCGCTTGAACCATTAATAGATGCTGTGTTTCGCTTAACCCTGCAAAAAACACAGCACCAAGACAAATTTGAGGTTTGAATGAAAACATAAACAAGAGTAGTCCAACAGATAGACCTTTATCTTACCCTGTTGCAGTTGATGAAGCTGGTGATCGTTTCACTGGTTCCTTCCACGATAAGTTTATTTATTATCTCCAATAAATGAAGGGGCTTTTGCATGCAATGGCTGTAATTAACATAAGTGGAATCAACCAAATTGATAGAAAGGCAGCACCTCGATGTGATTTGTAAATAACATTTACAGTACCTGTGTCATTGCCAATATATTGTTGCAGATCCGCAATCCACTTGTAGTTTCTGCTGCTCCATTTTCTGCAAAAGTTTTATAATTGTATCAGATGAGCCAGCATGAAGGCTCAGCTTAACAATTCGAATGCAGACTGCCAAGAAGACTCACAATCTTAGCCTTTGCCTCCTCCGTCTTAGCTGCAGACATTGCCTTGTTGTGTTCTGCCATCCCCTGAGTGAGTTTCTTCATAGCCGCCCGTGCAATTTCCTCAATTGAGCTCAACCTGCATCACCACGAGCAAGGTTGTCAACAAAGAAAAGTTCACCATAACAAATTTAATACCTTTTCGAATAATAAAAAACATGGAACTGAGGTGATCTTGTTTAATCAAATTCAAGGAAAAGTATAACCACTTTCTACTAAGTTGACATTGAAACCAACATCTGTTCAGAGAATCAAATATCTTCAAAAGGTTTGCTTTGAATGGTAAAACATCCATCTGGCTAAGTTGTAGGACACAAATCACCCACTCTACAGCAATTCTCTCCTTGCTTTAGTCCCCAACACCACCCTATTTTCTAATTCATTTCTCACCCTAAACACCACCCTCCCTCAAATAACTATAATAAATAAATAAAGTAAAGCAGTTCTTTTGCCCCCTATCAGCCACGCATAAAAGAAGACATTTGCAGATTAAACAGATTTTATACTGATGATGGACATTAACTTTAGAAGGGCATAACCAAGGAAAGAGAAATTATGTGCATAAAAAGGAAATGCTAAGGAATGATAAAAGCACTCATATTTCCACGTGCATATTTAGAATACAGAAATCACAGCAAAATTTCTCACAGACGAGCCATTCATACTTATATCAACATAAATCTGCATCATGAGCAATGTGCATATCAATAGGAGTCCACCAGTAATACTAGGGGCTATCTGGAGCTCTGTATTTGAAGTTTCACTACAGCTTAAATCGCATTGCAACTTAAAGTTGCAGTAGTTAGCTTACAAAGAAGCTTCTTGTGTTTAGAAGAGAGTTTAGGGAAACAAGGGCATCTCTGGCTAACATTCCATAGAACACCTTGTGAGCAAATGTCAAGTTGGGGCACTCGATGAACATGGAGATAAGGGTGTTCTGCACGAAGAGATCAAGTCAAAGCCACCAGCGGCAAGGACATAGACATTGACTGGAGTCCCCATGGGAAGGAAGCGAGTGGCAGTGCAAGCTTGAGGAGGGTGCAGAAGATGAAGGAGAGGGGGGAGGGGATGGACAGTGGTGGGAGGCAAAGTGAAGGAGGAGGGCGACATAGTGAAGTCCGAGGCAGAGGAGTGGCCTTGGGCCTCTTGAAGGTGGTCTGGGCAAGCAGTGACATTGAGGGCCATGGTGAGGAGCGAGTTGAGAGCAGAGTTGGGGAGATCTCGAATCAACTTGTCAGTCTCACTGTACATCTCAATATCGAAGATGATCTTTATTATTTATATACTCTCCCAATGGATGGGTAATACCAGGAACAGCCATTTATGATACCATGCAATTTGTGCCGCCCAATGTGCATAAAATATGCATGGGATTAGCTGCTTCAATGAAATCAGAGGCGAAGAGAAGGAAAAAGAGGGCTAATTCATTTTTGTTTAATTAAGATACCTACTCGAGTGGTCACAATTTGTTCCGTAGCCATTTTGACCACGAGTTGATTCACTGCAAGATAGCCTTGAGTTACGCAGCACACAACTTAATGCAATTTGAGTTGTAGGTATCAACTAAGCGGGCTCGCCTGTACTTGCAACTTGAGTTGCATGTGACTCCACTTACAAGACTCAAGAAAGTCCCATAGCAGAAATCAACCAACTCCCTCCCCCACTCCCCCTATAAAAAGAAGAAAAGAAACACATGCACCCACACATAAAAGGAGGAGGGAAGGAGGGGCATGTACTACACCACTAAACATAATTTCAAATCCTGATAGAACGTCTGCATGACACCAGGAGAAAGTATCGTCCCAAGTGTCAAGACGTTCCAACGTTATCCCAACTGATCGGAGTACCTTGGGACATCCTCCATCCCTAGTATATTGGAAGGGCAGTGCAACCCGTTCCATGGAAAACTAAATGGCCCCATCCCACGGGATTTAAAACCTCACTACTGAACAAAGAATACAATTTGAAAAAGGTACAAGCTTTTCTTGTCAGAATCAACACTAACATAGGATCAATTAGAAGTAAATATATAATTTGAAAGAATGACACCACAGGCAGTCAAGTAAATAGAATAAACGTAAAAGAAATGATTACCTCTCGGTGAAATCTTTGTAGTTATCTGAAAAATCCTCCCCAAGCCTGTCTGATGGTTGGCCAGTCACAATCTTGTAGCCACAAAGACTATTTGTGGAGTTTGGCGTCTGCATTACGTACAGCTCAGGAAAAGAAAATACAAGGACTGGCATGTAATAATAACAACTAAAACAACTGTGAAGACAAATAACCTTGTGCGCTAAGTGGTGAAATGTGTACAGCAAGCACTCAGCATAACTAAGGGTAGACTCTTCTGTCTTTCTTCGAGGCATGTATTTCTGTAGAAATCCCAAAAAGAAAAAAATTCAATTACAAAACATTGTCATGCATAGAGCAGTCGCAGCAGATTTCTTAACAAACTGAATGGTAACAGATGTATGGCAACATTAAGTGACAGTTATTGCACATAAATGCAATGCTTCAATAAAAAACAAATAAATGATAATAGCCAAGTCAAAAAGACAAAAACTAAATTGTGAAGAACCAACAAAAGTGCTTTATTGAAAAGCAAACAATGCCCGAAAAAGTAGGAACCCAACCGTGAAAATCTACAAAGATGCAATGTAAAGGAATTACTTGTTGGGCACAGAATTGACAGCATAAGAAATTTAATTTCTGGACCATGCAGCTGCAAACCATGTACCTTTAACAATTGGACAATAGATGGAAGAAGTTGTCGTGAATCCTGTGCTGTTGCATAAGGTGAACTTCCAGCAATAGTCTTCAGCAAATCTAGTTTCCTCTCTTCAGGAAACTGACAAGCATGATAATGATAATATATTAGATGGAGCAAAGACTACATTTGAAAATGGGTAAAAACATTAACAATAAGTTGCACTACTCAAAGGAGGATAGGCCAAATCGACATCAACTTTTAAGTAAAACAAACAAATATGCACATACAGATGCAAATACCTAAACATGTAAGTGTTTCTGCATGTTCAGCATACCATACAAAAGCAGTCCAGTCCCAAATTACATCTTGTTACCAATAATATCATGACCATACTCCTTTTTTTAATTTTAAAAAAAGAAGACAATAATGCATTGCATCCACAGCAATGCATATCAAAAGCCAGTATTAAAGGTGCAGATTTGCTTATTAACCTAAACAAGGAGGACAAACAAGAATTGGTACAGGGAGCATGACAAAGCAAAACTTCTTATAACTGTCATTTCATGCTGCTGCTTCTCAAAAGGATGAGAATTTGTCACAGATGCCATGGAGAGAAGACCAAACATGATTTTTCAAGCAGACAACTCTTCCACATAATACGCAGCCTATGGACAATTATTTCAATCCTGAGTAACATTTTGACAGAGCTTATGCTACAATAATTCAGAAGCCTTTTCATACTGGTGGTGATAGGGTCATCATGAGTTGGCTATGGAGCTGCAATGCAAGTTTTCTCTTTCTGTGAAGTATTTAACTCTTAGGTTAGATCTATCTTTCAGTCCCAGTACTCGTCCAACAAGAGTTCGAAGAGAGGTGTGCAACTTAACGATCAAAAAGTTGAAAAGGATTTGATCTCTACAATATAAATGCTCATTTTAACAGCACAGATCAAGAATTCTATGTTAAGGTTTATTCACCCACATTATGCCCACGACAAGGAAGAAAAGCCACACATCCTAATTCAAGGTTCCCAATCTCAGTACTTGACCCTGTACCAATACCATACTGATATAGTGTTGGTGTGCCTGGTATAGGTGCCGGTTCAGCATACCAAGACTCTGTACACCCCCCATGCCGAGTCCTAATTCGGTAGCCATATGGTATGGTATGCCTAATATAAGGCGGTATGGATAAATATGGCAAACCTTGTCCTAAAACCTCTGCCAACTATCTCTATGACTGGCTTTAGTTACATCTTAAATAATAATTTGCAATGGTTGCTCCATACAAATAAGCCAAGCATTGCGAAAGTACTAACATGACTATAAGGCCCTGTTTGAGTGTTCCGACAGGTTATCCTCCAGATTTGACTAAATTGGGCCTATGATGGAAGAGCTGCAAACTAAGGGGAAAGAAGCACTTGCTGTAGGAAGGAAAGAGTTTTCCTAATCTGGGAAATCACAGAATTGATAATCCCTAAATGCTGTAAATCATCTTTTTCAATGGCATTTGGTATCGTTATTTTTTCACAGTTAGGTTCTTGAGCGCTGTGACTGAGAGAGTCTCTTCTCTCCCTTCACTATGTCTTCCCTTACCATCAATCGAAACTGGTTTATCCAATGGATAGCTTATCTGGGCATGGAAACAGCCCCTAAGTGAGGTAGATATCAAACGTTAAAGATCTAGCATCAAGAATTTCCAATTGTACTTCCAAAATTTATAAACAATCATAATAAAACTTGGCAGACTGAAATTAAGAGAACTATTGGCTTCAATGCTACCTGCAGGCTTCAAGACCATCATAAATGTTGATAGACTATTATGTAACAAGCAAAAGGATAAGATATTCACTGTTATAGCAACATCGGAAAAAGGAACCAGATTCAGAGCAGGCATTTTCCAGATTCACCATTAAAACAGACCTTGCACCAAGAATTTGCAATTGCATTTTTGAACTTTATAAAAAGCCATAGTACAACTTAGCAAGCTTGATAAAAGAGAATTTTTGTTTCTATTGCTACTTGTAAGCTTCAAGACCAACATACATTTTGAGAGAGACAACTATGTGACTAGAAAAGGATAAAATATTCATTGTTGTGCCAATATCAGTCAGAAGCAGACCAGAACTAGTGCAGGCAGTTTCCAGATTCACCATTAAAGTTCAGTATTTCATATTGACTTAGATAAAAGTATAAAATTAGTCTGTGGGAGTTAAGTAGCATCTAAAAGGTAGAGCATGTATAACATGAAGAGCATAACTAGCATAACTAGAACATATTCATTATCTGTGGATATAGAAGAACCCGTAAAGATTACCTCATCAAAAACAGGTACTATGTGTTTGTTGAAATAGTTAAGAAACTTGCTGCTTGATGCACCTCTCTGGAAACAAAGATGTTAGTTTAGACAGGTCAAGAATCATAGCAGTAGATTATTTTCTTCGCCATTGTGACAAAGAAATTCTATGTAGCCCGTGTCACATACCATAAAAACGGAAGAGCCATAAACATGCATGAAATCAATCTATCAATATGATCGATATCTGATACCTGCAATAGTAAATGTGACACATCTTGTAAGGGGTAATGATTCAGGATTTAGGCTTCAGTAGAACCCAAAACATACTTCTTCTTAAATAATTTGAAATTAAATATCAGTTGATAACAGTCAGCCTTCTCTACCAGGGCTAAGAATTGCATAAATCAAGTGTTGCACAGACAACCAAAAAGTGCCTCAAACTAACTGTCAACAAAAACAAGCCTAATGCAAATGGAAGGAGGAAAATGCACCTGTTAAGTACAAGGTTTTGAATACCAGTAACAAACTATGTACCGATTTTCCATATAAATGGAATGGTATTACTACAAAACCAGTAACTGACCGCATGTTCGAAACTAACAGCATCAAAAAGAATAAAATACATCAGTAACAATCAGTATCACTAGTACAGCACTGTTTCTATGGACCCGTATGCCCGGTATGTACCAATATCAGTGGGTTTACTATCCAACATCCAAACCAATGCCAGTTTTGCATCAATGATATGGTACTGACACACCATTCCATTCTAGTGCACTTTTTGAATCCATAAGCGAGAGCATCAAAGACAATAAATAAATATATAAATAAAATCCAAGTGTTCCAAAGAAGAAACTAAAGTTTAACATTGCACTTGGATATTCTAATACCTCAAGAGTTATATATTTGCAAACCAGGTTTGAGTATGTTCACAATTCAGGAAGTCTAGCAAGCACAATATTTTTGATTTGGTAAAGGTCCAGGAAAAGTCGTGATAATATAAGATTTCATCAATTAGAAAAGATAAGTGAATGAGTCCAATATTTTTTAGAGAAATGAATGAATGAGTCTGACAGACACATAAAACAAGAACGTTTAACTATTAAAGCAATTGCAGAATACTTATCATATCTCAAAATGCACCGACACGTATAAAAAACATACAATCAAGTCATGACAAAACCAAATCTTGTTGATGCTATACTAGCCAAGGTTTGCACACTCAATACCAGGCCCTGCACCAATACCTAACTAATACACCCCGTACCAAGTGCCGGTACAATGCACAGTGTACCAAGTCTCAGTACCCTATGGTCAACATCATACCATGCAGTACAATCTGGCACAACAAACTATATATTCGCTCTCACAACTAAATATGCTACATCTGGTAGCAAAGAAATCTTTGATTACTTGGGGAAAAGAAATGAAGCCATCGTCAATTATTTCATTGCATCTATAGAATGATTGATTAGATCAACTACAACATGATCAGCCAATTAATAATAGCTAAAGGTATGTCAGGAAGAAGGCAGGACTTTAACACTTGTTATTGTCTGCAGAATAAGAACTTGTTCTTGAATAAACAAGCATTGGTGACTAAACAAGACTATGTATGCTGATTTCACTGGCAGCATTACTAGAGATCATAGGTAATTTGATCCAAGGATTTCAAAGACAAACACAGGAAGGATATATTCTTGGAGCTCAGTGAATTAACAGACCTGATATTGCCAGGATCAGCAGAGTCATAAATCAGAGGATCTAAGTTTGAATCGGGTCATGGATTGAATTGCAGATTGTAAGTTTCAGATTTAATAATTATAAACATGTGAAACTATAAAGGGATAAAAGAGAACTGTAAAGTAGATGAACAAGGAAAAAGCAACCCATGCAATAAAGCAGTCTGTCTTGCACAAAATCAACGTCATCAGACCTTATACCAACTATCTAGGCTTCAGCTTTACAGATCCTCATAAAGCTATATACATGGCATGTCCGTCCATCCTTCTGAAAAAAAAAAATTTCTAGCCAGTTGATAGTTATATACTACCACTTCAAGTATCTATCAGTCAAACATCCATTTGAGGTAGGATATCTTACAAAGAAAATAATCAGACAGCCTCAAATGATTGCAAGTATATGGAGATTTGCCTCTTCCCTTTAACTCCATGGACTTCAAAATTTATTGTTACCTTTCAGAAGTCAAAATTCTAACAGATACTAATATTATGAGCCCACGGCTTATTAGCTAAAAGTAACATTCTAAAAGCCAACTAAAATCATATGAAATGGACCTTCCACCTGGTTTGGCACATTTTACTTGGCTTCGTTTAGATTTCTGTTGAGCACTAAATGTTTGTAAGTAATGTTGTAAGTAATGTCTAGTGAAAGCTAGTGCAACTAAATTATTTTAGTCTGCAAATTCTATGCTCCAAAGTCCATAATCCTATAACTCATCTTGTTACCAGCCTGAAATTTTGCAACCACTATATTTGCTTTTGTAATCACCTGCTTGTGCTTAAAGCTTATAAGATACCTCCAGTTGCTTAAAAGCATCTTATCAACTACAAACGAATGAAATTACCAAAAAAAAACTATTACAAGTGACCCAATGAATGCAGCCCCAGTCAATCCCAATCCCATTACAAAGCATTATCATCTTTATTTAGCAACTCCAGTTATGAGAAGAAACAGTCTGTCCTTTATTCAAGAAATATTTTTAGGGCTTACCTGCTTCTACTTTCAAGAGCTTTTAGTTCACAATTTCTCTAGGCTGAGTATGGGATCCAGGAAGATGACATGTGCAATGGAGACTCATGTATAGTTCTCTTGGATCATGGCAAAGGTCCACAACAAGCCTGTCTCCATTGCCATGCCTGTTGCTCATGATTGAAACAGTAAAGACTGCAAAACCTACCTTAAATTTTGTGATAGTATCCAGGAACAGTACAGTTTATCTGTTGCTACCCATCACACCAAAATAAAATTTGTGCATGCTCTAGCATATTGTTGCTCAATGTTGTCTCAAATTTGGATATGTCAATCAGGTCGAGATTTACCTATTCTTCAAATGACTACAGTACCCTGCTTACTTCGAACTTTGATGGACAATGGGTTTTCAGATTCATTTTACACAACACCAGCAGCAGTAGCAAACCTTGCCCTTAAAAACCATAGCCCTTTAAATCAGCACTTCAAGTTCTCAATAGTTTTCTTAGCAGTAGTGGGGCATAGTTTAATTTGTCATGTCTTTGCAGTTTCCAATTCCAGTCCTTGGCTGCTGCTTGCCTTGGTGTACATCCCATTTGTAAATGAGGCCACAATGCTATATAGTTGCATATGCGTGCACCAAATCAATGGCTATCTTCTTCACTTCGCTTAAGGAATAATTAACAACACCAGGCCCATGACTGATCCTCTTCATGACAAAGGTACACAGTCATCCCGTAGCTGCAATCAATTTTATAACCCTAAATGTGCAATTAACAAGAGGCTCCCAAGTTACAAAACAATTTCAACTCCCAGCATTCTAAAAGGATGCTAATAACAATTCCAGCCATCCACTTCAATCAAATTTATCAAGCAGGTACTCGATCATAAACCTTCCATTGAATAGTCTTTTCATATGAACCTCATTAACCTCAATCATTTTTTTGTATCTCCTAAATTACAGGCATCAACTTTAGGGTTTTTCAGGTACATGATTCCTTTTGGACAAAAAGAAGTATATGCTTCTAAAATATAACATAAAATGGACAGCATACCAGACACTCCATTGAGAAATAAACAGATATGTCAAGATTTTTTTCCTTTTCTGTCATTGTAGGAACACAAAATCTTAATTAGTTGAGCAACTAGCATGTAATCTAAGCATCACACATGCATATGGGTGATTTAATGTTCAATTCAAGCATTCAGTCTTGAACTCAACATAACTGGGCAATTTACAATTATTCCAACATTGTATTAAGCAAGATTTTTAGTATGCATTCCATACCCATATCAATATGCAGATGGTATGGTATTGATTTACCAAACTCGATATGGGAGGCATACCGAGCATCAGTTCCTACAAGTCAGTACAGCTAGTATGAATTGGTAAAGTCCAGTAATAAAATCCTTCGTACCAAGAACTGCCTATTTCCTAAGCTAGCATGAACCACGACTTGGCATAAAATTTTAAAGAAAAGCAGCCACTTCAAAAATAAGAGGAATTCTACCATGCCATCAGATTGTCCTTACAATATCATTAGAATAAATAGGTTTTATCATAATATAAGCATTAATTAGTAAAGGGGCAGGCAATGAGCTAAGAAACTTCAGGGACGAAATGTATTCTTGTTCCTTTCTGAGGCCGAGAATTTGTATCCTTTTTTTGTTTTTTTTTTGAGGAGAAACAGATGGAACATCCACAAGCTTTCCACTGAGAAAATGAAAA
>KE504766.1:965117-977978 GCA_000441515.1 Elaeis oleifera | reverse complement strand
CGTGGTGCCACCCTCCCGGCCCCCCAGCCGCCCGTCGTGCTACCACCCTCCCAGCCCTCCGACCGCCCGTCGCATTGCCACCCTCTTCGACCCCCGATCGCCCGTGCTACCATGGCCACAGCACCTCGACCCTCGATCGCCCGTCGTACTGCCACCCCTCCTCGGCCCCTCTGTCGCCCATATTGTCCTGGCCATTGCCCTACCCCCGACCGCTCATGCTATCTTGGCCACCGCCCCTGGCCACCTATCGTGCTGCCTTTGACGAGGGCCACGAAGGCGGAGTAGGAGGCGGCAGGGACCGTCGAAGGAGGAGTTGGGGGGTTAGGGGGAGGCACGGGTGGCGCTGTGCAGGGAGGGGGGAGGAGAGCAGAGCAGTTTCATCAAAAAAATTTATTACAAGATTACCTTATGGGAGATAATCTGGATAGCTACCCTCCTCTTGATAATCCAGATTACCTCATAGAAAGTAATATGGATTATCTGATAATCTAGATTATCAATCCAAAAAGCATACCAAATGTAGTACTCTGGAGGGCCCTTTTAAATTACCAGCAATCTAAATAGATTGCCTGCTACCAAACGCAACCTAAGGGTTTTGTTCTTCTTCTTTGCTTCGTCTGTCACCGCTTCTTTCTACATCCGTCTACTCCTCTTCTCCCTTGCATTCCCTTTCTTTGCTTCTTTTTTGAATCTCATCCCATTGTCGAGATGGATAGGCCTAAGAAAGAGTTGGTAGTGTAGGAGCCTTCTAGTTCTCCTTCAGTGGGATTCAACAGGTCCCATCTCTGTTTCTAAGCCCAGGAATGAATGTTTGTACTCGAAAAGTATCGGTCAGACCTAAACCTAGACAATCTTAGTTAATTAGGGCCTAATTTAGCATCCCTTCCGAATTTGAGTTAGAGTTCTCAGATTCATCTAGTAGGATTTGTAATCCCCTCCGAATTGGCTCGCTCTATATGAGGAATCATTCAGAGCCGGCCTTAGGCTCCCTCTACCTTGCTTCATAGTTCAACTTTTCCTAACTTCCGGCATGGCTCTAAGTTCTATGATAGCAGTCCGTGTTCAACCGATACGTCATTAATTATTCTGAGGTTGATCCTAGGTATATCTACTGTCGATCAGCCAAAGATATCTAAATTTTCTTTTGGAGGGACCGGTGCCTTGGCGACTGGCGGTGTTGGCATTGAGGACTTCTGGACCGTTGGTCTCGAGGAGGGGTTCTAGGTCTTTAACATCGAGATGGAGTTCTAGATCGCCACCAATCTCTCAGGGGATCTTCGCAAATTGGAGGGAGCTTGAAATTTGGCTCTTCTTTCTGGGAGGTAGGGTCAATTGAAGTGCTATACTTTTCGAAGGCCTCTTCAACTCGAGTATATTTCTCAGCCCGATCCAGCATCTCTACGAAGTCCTTCGGATACTCCTCTAATGAGTAGATGAGGAAATTCTTCTAGAGTCCATCTTTAAAGGTGGTCATAGCGACTGACTATCCAGTGGAGCCGCGTACTTCCAGGACGACCACGTTGAAGTAGTTCATATAGTCACATAGGGGCTCTCCTTTTTTTGCTTAATATTCTTCAGAGTCAGATTACTGATGCTACCTTTTGCTAGTCACAAAGTGAGCGACAAATAGTCTGCTGATTTGGTTAAAGAAGTGGATAGAGCCTGATTTTAAGCTTGCATACCAATCCCGAGCTGCTTTCTTGAGGGTGGAGGGAAGGCTCGACATAGAATTACATCACTTGCTCCATATAGGAGCATGAGAGCTTAAAGCTCTCTAGATGGTCTATGGAATCGGTTAACTCGTCATAAGTCTCTAGCTAAGATATTTTGAAGTTGCCAGACAACAACTCTCACATAATCTCATCGTCGAAGGGTGGGTTGATGCAAAAGCCAGCTTAATCATCTTAATCTACAGCTTGATGCTGCAAAGCTTCTATTCACCGATTCATCTCTTAGAGTTTACGGTCTACGTCAAGATCGTAGGCTGTAAAGACCTCTATGCGGCATGATGAAGATCGATCCGGAGTAGATCTTTCGATGGAGAGAGGGGTTGGCGAGCGTCTCCTCCACCATAACTCCAAGCTCGGCTCTGTCGTGTTTGCCTACCTCAGTCTCGGCTTTACAGTAAGATCAAAGGAGTTGCCGTCAGGATGTCTCTGATGCTAGATCTGGCCATTGCATGACGTTAACTGCCACGGTTAGTGCCTGCACCTGGGCTACAAGGGTATTAAACTGGTTTTAGTTTATCCCCACAACCGATGGGGAGGGTTGGGAGGCATCTCCGACTGCTAGGTCAGAGTATGGTTCTTGATCGATTCGTCAACCAATCGAGATGCCACGGCACTCGAACGCCTTGAGGAGGTCTTTCTTGATGGCATGGAAATGGATTGTACGCTCTTCCCCAGAGAATGGGCCTGAGGCCCTTCCTCTAATACCAATATATTGCAGTGGATTCTCAACTCAAGCTGAAGCTGCTAGAGCAGGGTGGAGTCCGACGAAGATGAAGGTGATTGGACTTGCAAAACAAGTCCTAGGCCAGAGGTGGTTTCGGTAGGGACCCTCAGATGCTTCAGTCAGAAATCTGGAACCGATGGAAAAGAGCGCATGTAAGAGTTGCATACCTTTGGGGGTTTTTGTTTCCCTATTTATAGAGTTATGGGAGGAAATGATTGTAGGAGACCACTCTGCTCCCATGGGGCATATCCTTGATTTTCGTAAACTCAGTAGGTGGTGGCACCTTTCTTGGCACATGATAGGCCATTTTCATTGATGATCCGAGTGAACCCGATGTTTGATGTGACTCAATCCCACACATGGCTAGCCGCATTCTTTAATGAGTTGATGTGACCGGATCATATAAAGATCTCCTGTGGATGTCATGGTAAGCCGCTACCTTAATGGGTGATGTGATCAGGCTGCATAGGGGTTTCATACAGTCATCATGGCTAGTCACGACCCCTAATGGCTCAATTTGATGGCCGCACGGGGGCTTCCTGTGGACATTGCCAGGCATGGTGGCCAAAACAAAGAGCAAGAGGAGTGGACCTTCGGGACTAGTTATGCGCCGCTAGGTAGCAAAGCTGGGGCGAATGCTCAATCAGGGCTGATGTCGAGGATCATTTTGGTGGTTAGCGGGTAGGTCAGCGACTGGACACTCTAAGAGGAGGTCAGGTGTCGATATCAAGACTGACGACTAAGATAGGAGGTTGGCAACATAGATAGGGTTCGATGGCTTGAAGGTGATGATGCTGGTGAAAAAGCCAAAAATCCGCGAGTAGGTCGACAGTCGATGTGGGGTCGGAAACATGGAGCTCACAGGCCAAGGTGAGTGGTTGGCTCATCCGAGATTCACTCGTGTCTTCGGATTAGGTACTGGTGTTATATCTATAACACACCCAATAAATTATTAGCGATCCATATGAATCAAATCCAACTAATAATTTTTCACATTATTGTTATTTTTTATTTTAAAAATAAAACTACAGAAATCAAAAAAATATTTAATTATTTAAAAATAAAATATCAGAAATTATGATTTTCAATATTTTCAAAAAATTCTATTTTTACTATCACCATCAACACTGTCTCCACTAACCAGTTATTTAGCACTACTACTGCGATCACTATTGTTGCCGGTATCACAACCTCCCTCACTACTATTATTATTATCATCATCATCGACAACTCTACTATATCACTAATGTCTTCACCATCACTATCAATGTTGTTGCCATCACTACCATCATCCCTTACCATATAATCATAGTCATAACACATCATTGGCACTCTTGCTACCACCATTGCGTTGCCTCTACAACACCATAGCCATCATCATCTTCTCAACAAGACCGCCATCAAACTTGCTACCAATATCATTAACATATTTACTGCCTTGGTTGCAACTATCACCATGCCATTACTTGATATATTATTTTTAAAATAATTGATTATGTTAAATTATTATATTTTACAATTAAAAATAAATAAATATTATTTTCTATTTTAATAATAATAATAATAATAATAATAATAATAATAATAATAAGTCAGACAAAACTTAACCATCATCCCTTTGTTCCCTATTGATGATGTAACGGGTAACAAAGAGTGCGCTAAAACATCCACCCCATGTATCATACTAATCTGTGACTACAAGATAGAGCTAAGAGTGAGGAATTGACCATATCAAACCATCTCACCTTCACAGATAATTTGCTTTATCAGTTACACTGTTTGTCAAGAAGCGAATTTAGTAAACTTGAATCTTAATCAAATCATATATGTTACACAATTACATCTTATTTAGATCCATACATATCCCCTATCCTCAAAACGAAGGTCCAAACGCACAATGAGTAGGAATATAAAATATAAATAGAACTTAATATCAACAATAGCATATTCTAGTCAGAAAGGCAATAAAGATCTTAAATTGGTTGTATTGCATAAGAACTTTGGCAGATAATTTCATGAATGTTGAATCAAAACCACTTTAGATGCGACATCTTGGTTGTCAGAAAGATCTGGTGCTTAATTCAATATGCGATACTTCAGCGTGCACATTATCTTTTATATGACATCTTTATTTCTATGGACATTATTTTGCTGGGACATGCACATATGACTGCTTGAATAATTCAGTAACAATGGAAGAACATCAATCATTGCTTCCATCATCATGCACCGCATTATCTCCAAGCAGAACTCCACTGCTTGGAGTGACACTTCCATTTACTGCTTGTCTCCCATTTAATGACAAGTGCGACCTCAGTCCAATCCAGCACCGGTAGACTCAGCATCGACATTTGGAGACTCAAGTGCCCATGGGCAGACTCCAGGGATAAGGGAAGACTGAAACATTAAGGCCATCGTACCACTTGTTCTAAATGGCTCAGCATCCTCACCACAAGCAATCGTGGCCTGTCACGCAAATCAAATAGAGAAAAATGAAAAGCAAGAACAGGAAATGAAAAGCCTGGAAATTATTTCTTCACAAGCAGATGTTACCTCATTATGTCTTAGTGCCAGGTCCATGTGGTATCATGCAGCTGTGTGAGCTTAGCCACCCCGGGAAGAAATCCGTCAGCTTTAGCCTACAACAAGGCAATTTTAGCAACTGCCCTCCATATTACCAAAAGAATAAAATTTCATTTCATCAAATGGAAATTATAGAACTTTACAAAGTAATACTTCATATACCCCATAATTAACCCATGAATTCACTCATACAACTGCAATGGTAATAAGAAGGGCGGAAGGTATGCTCAGCAACCAACCATCGAGGTGGGAAGATCACAAAATCAAGCAATACAACATCAGGCTGCTTACCAGATGGGGCTGTCAGTACAGCATTGCAGAATATCAATAAAAGGCTTGCAACAAATAGTATGAAAAAATCGATATTCTTAATCATGAAATTCCGTATGGATCCGAACCGGTTGATACACTCCGTACCATACAATACCGGTAGAGAACTGGTTCGGTTCAAATCGATTTCTCAGAAAATAGTTTGAACCGGACCGAACCAGTTGATTCGATACGGTATCAGCCCGAACCGCCCGATACCGGACGGTTTGGTCCAATTCAGCTTGGTTTCTTTCTTTTTTTTTGCTGTTGGGTGGGATTTTTTTATTTTTTATTATCGATATAGTACGGTACAATACGGTACTGATCGGTAACCAGTACGGATTCTGGTACCGAATCCACGAACCTTGCTCTTAATATTCACCTACATGAAATGAGCAAAAGAACATAGCCTGGAGTCAAGGTACCTGTGTTTATTGAAGGGTCCCCATCGTCAGCTCAAATGGTATTATACAGGCAAAATTTACTCAACTCATAATGAAAAAAGAGCACCAGGAGTTACAGTAATAAAGAAAATATGGGAAAAAAATACTATAGATGGATGACATATAAATTGCTGATAACATATGTCTATAAATGAGTCTTTTGAGAGAGAGAGGAAAATGTCAATGAATTAAATATCCAAAGTAATATAGAACGATGTGTGCAGGTGATCAAATGTGTACACAGGCAGAGAGGCAGAAAGCATAAAAGGCATCCCATTTTATCATTAGAGCCTATTACTTATTTTTTGATAGTGGCTTCCTTCTTAGTCATTCAATCCTATCAACATTACATCCACTAGTCATATTTTCTATCTCATAAAAGTTTCAGATTATAATATGTAATTATTAGTCCTCTCAGACATAATAAGAACATCCTCATTTATACCTCAAGTTTTTAGATAATATTCTAATATAACAAAAAATATATCGAGACTATGCCTTGGCCATCCATTCCAAATCAATATTATTGTTGTGGCCAAGGGCTCATGGCTTGGCACGTGAGATATTGTCCGCTTTGGCCTGTGGATCTCACGGTTTTGCCTTTCAAAAGGCACCTCGCGGGAAGGATGGTCTCTTCTTATATAAGCTAAAATCCTTCTTGACTCACAACTAATGTGGGACTAATGAAGCATTCTCTTCTACACCACAACATAACCCCCCAGTCAAAGGGGAGTCTGTGTACGGACGGGAGACGTCCTCCTTATTTTACCATAGGTCCTAGTAAAGAGGGAGTCTGTGTATGGATGGAAGATGCCCTCCTTTTATTTTACTATAGACTAGTGTATGGGCGGAAGGAGCCCCATAGTTGTAGGAGTGGTCCCCTACCTTGTGCGTCACTGTTATAGCCAAAGGCTCATGGCTCGACATATGAGGTATTGTTCGCTCTGGACCATGGGCCTCATAGTTTTATCCTTCAAAAGACGCCTCACATGACAAGGATGATCTCTTTCTAGATAAACTAGAGTCCCCCTTGACTCACCACCAATGTGAGACTAATGAAGCCCTCCCTTCTACACCACAACAATTATGATTTAAAATCTCAGTCACATGTTATGATATGTTATCAAATAATATTTCCAATATGGCTGTAATCACCTCTTGATCTTTTTGCTGCTTGTTTTATCTCTTTCCGTAAATTGCTTAAGCATGTAATTTCTTGAATGACTGATATTTATAAGATAAAAGCTATATTGGTTCTTGAAGACTATTTCCATTACCTTTCCAATTCATAATGACCTACAGAAGTTTAACTTACTGACAGCTGATGAAATTTTTTGCATCCCATTCACTAAATTAATCTGTGATACTCATTCTCCATACTTCAAAGAAACAGCTGAATACTTTACCCAAAAAAATAAAAGCTGAATAAGCTACCGAACCAATTATTCAGTTTTCCCATCATCTTCTACATTCACTTCAATGAACATGAATTTAACATAAAACACCGGATGAAAAACTAACCAACTACATGAAGGAAAATTCTCCGGGTTTTGAACTTTTAGAGAAGAAAAATAATAATTACTGTACAGCACGCATAAAAGGCAGTAAATACCTTATATGGTACATAATTCCCATGCCAAGCAACCATGTTAAATGGAGAAAATTCATGTTTTGCAGGAAACAGTTCACCACCAAACTTCTACATGATCGTGCATCCTGGATGGAAACTTTCTTCAAACCTAGCTGTGGGAACAAGAAAGTCCCTCGGAGAAGTCAGACCATTGGCACCTGAAAAAATCATCCAAGCATCAATCATAAATTAGAGTGTCGTAGACAACTGAGGTACAAAATGGAAAGGGTCAAGATGTCTCAAATATCTCTTACAGTGATACGGACATCAAAGCTATACCAATGGGCCAAGCTCAGGAAGTTGAAAATGGATGCCAAAAACTTTGGTAACATAACCATGTGATGGGCCGTCAGACAACTTGATAGCAAAACGAAATCCCGCGAGAACTACAATTTCACCAGGAGATACCTGCAACTTTCCACATTCAGTTGTGATCAACAACCCTGGGCTTGCTAAGAAGAAAACAAAAGGTGTAAGAAACAAGAAACTGATATAAGAACAATGAAATAAATTTGGGGATTTAAATCAGTCAGATCAGTAAGAATAGTTGCATGATAATTTGACGGTGTATTCATCTTGAACAGACAAAACAGGTACAACTTCTATTTCAATGGTTTTGTTATGGTGCAGCCACTTTGATGCACAAACTGAAGTAAACTTGGATTGGACTACGAATAAGATGCAAAAGTGGGCAATTGTCCATATAGATAATAAACAAGCAATCCATGGTCTCAAGATATCAGTATTAATGAATGGTACCATATATGTATGGTAAGATGTACTGGGCTTTGTACCTTTTGGGGAGTCAATAACCTTTATCATGGTCTCAACTACGGACAGGACAACTAATGGAATCTAATAAAGGAAACGGAATCAAATATTAGATGAAGTTCATAAATTCCTTCACTTGGCCAATGAAGAAAAGCACGTATAGCTTTTAAGAAGACCAAAATGTCAAAATATTTAGGAAGTTGGCCATTGCATGGATAAAATGTAATTAAAAGATTTTTGGATTCAAGTTGGCTAGTTCAAAGGACATTGCTAACTATTAGAATCCAATAATCCTCCACCACACCGCCAATGAGGATTATAACATAATAAAACATACTCTGTTCTAGGGAATCATAATGTAACCGCTTATTTGAAACTTTTCTGTTGTCAATGCTTCTTGTTGCATCCCTCCAGTTGTTATTTGTCTAATATGAAGCCATCAGAATTCAATAAGCATGTTGTTATATGCATGGAAACTGTTAAGAGTGCCAATATCAGACACTGTCAAGGAGTTAGCTCCGTCGATCTTCACATAGAGGAATCAAGTGCAATGTTATATATAAATGCAATATAAAGTATATTTGATTTCTAAATTATATATTTTAATGATTTCAATATTTAGCCTGAAGAACCCAAAATTTGTCAAGGATATCAATGCAAAAGGATCACGTCAGTTGCTTTGTTTATTATTTACTTAGACTATTTTCAGTGCTATTAGAAAGAACAAACAAAGGCATGTCATGATGATATGATTATTCTGGAGTAAGTAATCAGTTTATCAATGTGGTTCCAAGGAACAAAGGGGAAAATGTAATATAGAGAGTAAATGACAATGATTGGCATAACAAAATTGGATGATATGATGCACTTGAAAAGATTGGAGTGGCTATATCTAAGTGCAGATTCTCTGGGGCCAGTCTCATACGGGTTCCTAGAGATGCGCTGATACGTCTATAATCAATAGGTCTCTATAGCTGAGATAATGTATCTCAATATATATGAGATGATTAAGGATCCATTTCCATTTGGTTATGAAAATCTACATAGATAACAATGGTTTCCACATGCAGGGGAACTATATAGAATTTGCTTAAAAAGGGAAGTAGAAAACTTAAGGAACCTGTAAAGAAAGACAGATTTCAATCCCATAACCTGTTGTATTAGAGGAAATTAAAGCATTCTGCCACAAATCTAAGCTTGAGAAAGATGACACGTTATAAGAAACTAATATCAATAATGAACAAATGGTAAGGTACAATGCAGAGCAGCATTGAATGACTCTAGCTACAATCTCTAGTTATAATGGTAGTTGCTTTGCTAGCATTGACGCATCTATGGACATGCATGGAAGGCAGATTCCAAAATCAAGAGCTAAGTGCATTCTATGCAGATGACATGGGATCTCCAAGCCACATGAAGTGCCTAAGCAGCAGTAGGCATGCACGAATTAGATGCGGAATCACTGATGACCAATAATGCTTTTCATTTCTTACATTTAAGTTTCAATATAATCGACCCAGGATGTCACTGTGGATTCTGGATTTGTTCCATGTTTCAGTTAATAGGTATTTCTGTCATTGTGGTACTCGAGCAATAAGAACAGAATTGCAGGCGTAATTTAGATATCATCTCCTACTGGTGACTACTCACAGATTTTGTCTTTTGAAACACTTATTACTCATAGGTTCTTATCATAAAGACCAAACCAAAATCATATTCACAGGAGCAGCCACTCTTACAATATCTGAGCCTCTGAGGTACTAACAGCAACACTGTGTATAATCGATAGATGATCCAAAGGGGAAGCACCAGGAAGTCATAAAAGAGCAACCTAAGATCAAAGCATTCAGAGAACACTTACTTCCTTTCTGAGGAACTATTAAAAAAATCACCATCAGCATTGCAAAAGGCACAACCATCTATGATTTGTTAGCAGCATACCTACATGTGGACACAGTGGTTATCCAAATGTCCAATCAAAAGGCACTAAATATGGCACATAGCACACTACCGTGCTTCTTAACTGATCATGAAACAATTACAATTGAACTAGTTACTACTATCCAGCATCTAGAAGCATAGTGAAGACTGGTAATCATTCAGTTATTTAAAATGCAGTCTCCACAATCATTTGAAGGTTACAAAGGAGTCAATGCTACCTTAATGTATCATATCTATTGCTTGATGACACATATATAGCATTATACTTGCATACACATATCAGGAGAATCATCCTTTCTAGTTGCAAAGATACTGACCTGCTTTAATGACATAGAAAGTATTGTAAAAACGACATTCACTTGAAAGTTTCTGTGTATGCATGTGAAGAACAACAATTGCACCCATGATTGGCCATACCACCCCGAACCACCTGGTTCGGCACATGTCGAATTGAACTGATTGCTCTCACCTAAGAAAAAATAGAGAAAAAGAAATGCAACAATTTGCTTGCCTCTTTAACCACAATAAGCTCACCAGCTCCACCAGAAGTTGATTCGGGTTTATCTGGACATGTCAAATAGACCCTCGGGTAACGCTATATAAAGTAACAAGAAAGGATTTATCGTTATCAATTTAGCATCATCGCAATCAAGAAGAAGGCGTTAAGGAAAGAACAAGAAATACCTTCTCTAACTCATTTAGAAGCCGGTAGCTGTCCATGGGCAGCTCCAGAGATTTGTTAACTCTGAGAATCTGAACAATTGCATGAGATGTTCTCCTTCTTGGAAGGGGAAAAAAGAACGCAATTAGATTCTTGGAATCACAGAACAATAGGATTCGCGTGTAAAATCCTAGAATTTAGTTAATAGGAGAGGGATGAGAAGGGAGAGGAAGGAGATGGTACCAAGAAGGAGAGGAATTGAACTCGGACGCAAGAGAAGCGAACCGGACGGCTTCCAAGAATGGGAACCTTACGAATAACGGGAAAAGGAAGGGATCAACGGGCAAGAAAGAGAGAGGGAGAGGCCAAGAAGGGGGGGGGGTGTTACGGTCGTCGTGGATCTTGCGGGTGTGCTTGATGCCGGCGAGGTCGAGAATGGCCATGGTGTTCTCTTCGATCCCTCTGCTCTTATATCCTATGGTTCGGATTCTGAGGCGGAGGAGGAGGGGATTTCGGACGAGAAAGAAGAATATAGGGTTGGACGAAGGTTCTCCATCGCCAATTCCGAGGCGGAAGAGGAGGGGTTTTGGACGAGAGAGAAGAATGGAGGGTTCGACGAATACGGAGAAGAAGCAATGCGTAGAGGCCATGTCATGTAGTTTGTGGAAAAATATAATTCGGCGGAAGAGGAGGGGTTCTGGACGAGAGAGAAGAATGGAGGGTTGGACGAATACGGAGAAGAAGCAATGCGTAGAAGCCATGTTATGTAGTTTGGGGTTCTGGGCGAAAGAGAAGAATGGAGGAGTTGGACGAATACGGAGGAGAAGCAATGCGTGGAGGAAGAGGAGGGGGTTCTGGACGAGAGAGAAGAATGGAGGGTTGGACGAATACGGAGGAGAAGCAATGCGTAGAAGCCATGTTATGTAGTTTGGGGGTTCTGGGCGAAAGAGAAGAATGGAGGAGTTGGACGAATACGGAGGAGAAGCAATGCGTGGGGGCCATGTTATGTAGTTTGTGGACAAAATATAATGTTTCAGAAAAGAAAAGGTCAAAAAAACAGATTCCGTTGCCGGGACTCGAACCCGGGTCTCTCGGGTGAGAGCCGAGTATCCTAACCAACTAGACTACAACGGAGGTGACAACGTAAAAAGAATCATTTTATTTAACATATGTTTTTATGTTCGCCTAGAATTTTGGTTACTCCCATGATAAAGTTCAGAGCCCTATCACCCATGGAAAGCACTAAGTTGAAGTTTTATGTGTTCTTGTACCTGTACTCGAAAAGATCCCTTTTAATTACTCCAATTATAAAGTTCGAAGTAAAGTTGTCAAAATAAGTGTATGATGTGAGTTTTAGTTTTGTATAAAATTCTGAAGATTTTATGGACAATGTTTAAGATAGTAAGCATTTTCATACTCAGAATACATATCTAATTTCACATCAACAATGTACTACTTGTGAGTGCATGCCCTTTTCTTTACGTCTCCAATATGATTTTTTTCATGAAATGATTGTTTTTCTCCTCCATTTTTCAAAAAAAAAAAACAATGTCATTCTCTTTGCACGTGCATCTTATATAAGGACTTCGGGGCAATGTTCATTAAATTATTATGCATTATGAGTATATATGGTCACATCTGATCTAAAAGCCAAATAATTATTGTGGTTTATGGCGTCAAACATCTCCCAATTTGGGGTAACTTTTCAAAAGATAGATATTTTAGATATAAAAAACAAGATAGATTTAGATTATGCTAAACAAAATGTAAAAACTCCTATTCACTTAAGTTTGCACTGTGATTTAAGGAGTTGACAAAGTAATTGTTATGTGGCTCTAAAATTATGAGCCAATTAGTTTTCTATTTTATCGTATGGTATATTTGTCATGATATCAATCTAACAGAATAATTTAAATTATATTGATTTTATAGAATTAAGTCAAGAAGAAAGAAATGATAAAATCAAATCAAGATTTCAATAATCAAAGGTCAACTATGATCTCAGCAATTGAAAAATCTATTAAGGAATCAGTCATAACCAGCAGTATGATTTGGTAATTAGAAATCAT
>KE504766.1:944906-964128 GCA_000441515.1 Elaeis oleifera | reverse complement strand
GAGAAGATGCTCAGTAATTGACAGAAAGTAGAAGAGGAGATGGATGATAAAGCTTTGAAAGCGATCTACTTGTATCTATCTGATGGGGTTTTGTGAGAGATGCTTTCAGAGAAGACAATTGCTAGCTTGTGGTTGAAGTTGGAATCTTTGTACATGACAAAGTCTCTTACCAACAAGTTATATTTGAAGCACTATTATACATGCTACGCATGGCTGAAGGTATATCCATGAAAACTTATGTTAATAATTAATTTATTATTACAGATTTAAAGTCTATTAGTGTTAAGATTGAAGAAAAAGATGAGGCCCTATTATTATTGTGTTCTTTACCTCTCTCTTATAAACATTTTAGAGAAATCTTTCTTTTCGATAGAGAAACTATATCCTTAGAAGATGATAAAGCTACATTATTTTCTAAGGAGCTACTTAAAAAGCATATGTTTAGGAGTGTTATTGAAGGAAAGGATGATGCTTTAGTTGCTAAGGGAAAGTCTAATGATAGGGGTTCAGGTAACAGTAGCCAGAAGCATAGGTCTAAGTCAAAAAATAAAATATAACTTATCATTACTGTAAAAAAAGGGGTATATTAAATTTAAATATTATAAATTAAAAATAAGGAATAGAATAACAAATAGGGTCAAGATCAGAAAAAGATTAAAAAATAGACAGAAGCTAATATTATGAGAGAAAATTCTGATGGTACTAACTATGTTCTTGCTGTAACCAGTGGTGCTTATTTCAAAAATAATTGACTCATGGATTCAGCTTATTCTTTCCACATGTATCCTAATAGGGACTGGTTCTCTACCTATGAGACTGTGAGCAGCGAAGTTGTCATAATGGGCAACAATGCAGTTTGTAAAATTGTAGGGATAGGAATAGTTCGAATTAGAATGCATGATGACGTAGTGAGGACTTTGACAGATGTTCGGTATATCCATAAGATAAAGAAAATCTAGTTTTTTATGTACTCTTGATACTAAAGGGTACAAGTATTCATCTGAAAGTAGAGTCATGAAGGTCAGTAGAGGTACTTTGGTTGCTATGAAAGCCAAGAGACTATTTTCAAATTTATATGTCTTGCAGAGTACTACTGTTATAGGTTCAATTGTAGTTTCTATATTTTTCATATTTGACTCAGAGCTTACTAAGCTGTGGCACATGAGCCTTGGTCATATGGGTGAGAGAGGACTACTCCTTTTAAGTATGAGAGGTCTTCTTTGTGGTCAAAGTGTAGGAAAGATAGATTTCTGTGAGCATTATATTTTTGAAAAGCAAAAGAGAGTTAGTTTCAATGTAGGAGTTTACAGAACAAAATCTACTTTAGACTATATTCATTCTGATCTCTGAGGGCCTTCACGTGTTCTTTCTATAGGTGGTGCTTGGTATATACTGACTTTTATTGATGATTACTCCAAAAGACTTGGGTGTTCATACTGAAGCACAAAAATGAAGTGTTCAAGAACTTCAAATAGTGAAAGGTGATGATAGAGAAGCAGACTGGTAAGAAATTAAGCGACTCAACATTGATAATAGGCTAGAATTTTGTTATTCTGAGTTTGATGAATACTGTAAGAATGAAGGCATTATTTGACACAAGACTGTGAGGCACACACCACAGTAGAATGGGTTAGCTGAGCATATGAATAGAACTTTATTGAAGAAAGCATGATACATACTTTTGAATGCTAGTTTGTCTGGCAATTCTGGGCAGAAGCAGTTTCCATTGCATGTTATTTGATGAATAGATCTTCTGCTTTAGCTATCAAGTTCAAAACTCCTAAAGAGGTATGGTTCGGTAATCCTCCTAATTATTCTAATTTGAGAGTGTTTGGTTGTTTTGCATATGCTCATGTTGATGAAAGAAAGCTAGAACCTAAAGCTAAAAATATATTTTTTTGGCGATACATCTGGGGTGAAAGGATTTAGATTACGGTGTCCTGATCCTAAGTCACCAAAATTTATCATTAGTAGAGATGTTACTTTTAATGAGTATGCTATGATTAATCCTAAATAGAAAAATACTATTAGCTCTGAATCTACATAGATTAAAGGTAACATTAAGCAGGTGGAGTTGGCAGCAGTTGATTTTAATCTTTTACAGAATTTTATTCTGAGTTTAATTCGGAACAGATGTTAGAAGTTAATTTAGAGTAGACTTCACAATAGAATGAGCCTTACTATATTGCCAAGTATGGACAAAAGAGGGAGATAAAGCCACCTACCAAGTATAGCCATGTTGCACAGTCTAGTCATGCTAATTTTGTTGCTTATGCTTTGTCTGTAGCTTAAGAGACAGTTGACACTGGCGAGCCCTCTGCATATTCAGAAGTAATTTCTGATATTGATTCTGCTAAATGGTTAGTGACCATGCATGAAGAGATTGAGTCTCTGCATAAGAATAATACTTGAGACTTGGTAAAATACCTGAAGGAAAGAAGATTGTAGGTTGCAAGTAGATTCTCAAGAAGAAAGAAGGTATCTCTAGAGTAGAAGATGCTAGATATAAAGTACGTTTGGTAGCTAGAGGCTACAGTCAGGTTGCTGGATTCTCAAGAAAAAAGAAGGTATCTCTGGAGTAGAAGATGCTCGGTATAAAGCATGCTTGGTAGCTAAAGGCTACAGTCGGATTGCTGGTATTGATTTTAATAATGTCTTCTCTCCGGTAGTCAAGCATAGCCCTATTCATGTGTTACTCTCCTTAATTAGTTGTCATGCATAATTTGGAGTTAGAGTAGCTTGATGTTAAGACAACCTTTTTACGTGGGGAACTTGAAGAAATCATTTACATGCATCAGCCTGAAGATTTTGTTATTGAAAGCATGGAGAATTATGTATGCTTGCTCAAGAAATCACTATACAGATTAAAACAGTCTCCTCGATAATAATATAAGCAATTTGATTCTTTCATGGTGGATTGTGGTTATTTTAAGAGCAAATATGATAATTGTGTGTACTTTAAAGAGCTTGTTGATGAATCCTTTGTTTATTTACTATTGTATATAGATGATATGCTTATTGTTGCTAAGGATATGTCTGAGATTGATAGGTTAAAATCACAGTTTAGCAGTGAATTTGAGATGAAAGATTTGGAGGTAGCCAAAAAAATTTTGGTATGGAGATTCAGCGAGATCGGAAGGCAGGATTGTTTATTTAACTCAAAAAAGTATATCGAGAAAATTTTTGAGCGTTTCAATATGAAAGATGCCAAATCGGTTAGTACTCTACTTGTTGTCTACTTTAGGCTTTCAGCTAGTTTATCTCCACAATCAGATGATAAGAAAGATCAAATGTCTGACATTCCTTACTTTAGTACTGTTGGCAGTTTTATGTATGCCATGATTTGTACTCACCTAGATATTTTACATGCAGTCAGTGTTGTTAACAGGTATATGTCTAATCCTAGTAAAAAGTATTGGCAGGTAGTGAAATAGATATTTAGATATTTGTGAGGTATTTCTGATATTTGTTTAGAGTTCGAAAGACATGGCAACAGTATGGTTGGTTTTGTTGATTCTGATTTTATAGAAGATTTTGATAGGAGAAGATCCATTACAGGTTATGTATTTGCTCTTGGTGGATGTGTTATTAGTTGAAAAGCTTCTTTACAGCCTATTGTTGCTTTATCGACAACAGAGGCTGAGTATATTACAGTAACAGAAGCTATTTGGCTGAGAGGCTTGTTTTGTAAACTTAGTTTGGTACATGATGTAACTATTGTTCATTATGACAATCAGAGTGCTATCCATCTGACTAGAGATCAAATGTTTCATGAGAGGACAAAGTATATTGATGTGAGGTATCACTTTATTAGTGATATTATTTCACAGGGTGATGTTACTATGACTAAGATTGGTACTGCAAATAATCCAGCTAATATGTTGACAAAGTCTCTTCCAATTGTCAAGTTCAAGTATTGTTTGGATTTGATTGGTGTTTGCAGTATTTGAGTTTTTTCCTTCTCTTTCGGAAAGTAGTGGAGAAGATAGAGAAAGTTTCTACTATATTTGGAGTAGTTTGACCCAATTTTAAGCCAAGATGGAGATTTGTTATGTGGCTCTAAAATTGTAAGCCAACTTTTCTATTTTATCGTATAGTATATTTGTCATGATATCAATCTGACAGAATAATCCCAATTATATTAATCTTATAGAATCAAGACAATGAAAGAAATGATAGAATCAAGCTAAGATTTTAATAATCAAGAGACAACTATGACCTCAGTAATTAAGAAAATCTGTCAAAAGAATCAGTCATAACCAGCAGTATGATTTGGTAATTAAAAAATTTGTCAAGAGAATCGATCATAACCGACAGTACTATTTTTTGAATATTCCATTCTAATTTTCTCCCTTTATTATATATATTTTATTTATATCACCATCTGCAAGAAAGCAAGAGAGCAAGATTTTTAGACTTGAGAGCTTCTCTTTTGCGTAAGATTTGGATGTATTGAAATTTTGGATTTGAGAAACAACCATTGTTTCTATACTCTATTTTATTATAGTAGAATTTCTTTGCTCCGTCCTCGTCCGTGAAGTAGGCACACTACCGAACCATATAAATTACTGTATCAGTGTGATTTTTTTCTATCTTTACTTCTCATATCTTTCATAAGAGTAATAAACATAAATAGGATCAAGATCTACAAGGAATGTATTTTACCATGCATGTGGCTGCATGGATTACTCTCACTGTCAATGCATACTCAAAGCGTCTCCGGCTCCAAAAAGTATCTCAAAATAATCGGACACCAAGTTGCAAGAATTGGAGGCCGTAAAAGGCATTGGAAAGTGTTAAGAATAAAGTATTGCCAGAGTTTTTACCAAAAAAAAATCGCCAGAGTTACTAAGCTGTTGTAATTTGAGTTCTATGCATCTACAACTACTCAGCAACTAACGTCAAATTGCAAAACAACCCCTTGAGAGGTAACAAGATCAGTTCTGCAATTACTTGTATAAAAGAGCTCTCTCTGTGTCTGTCTCTGTCTCTGGGGTAAGAAAACAAGGACATTTATCACTAATTAACTCTTGTCCATCCTTTTTTTTGCATGACTGCTCACTGTATGCCCGCACGAACAAGTAAACTATTATCATGAATGTTTTCAGGAAGAATAAGTTAGCTTTTTTTGAAAAACATTCAAGGTATATGCAGCCCAACAGTAACCTACATCCCCACATTATATAGTAATTACATGGTATATACACAATCAAATGCATAAAGTCCTTTGCGTGGTAAACTGTTCCAAGATCCAAAAGCAAAAGAAATAATTCAAACATAATGTTGGAACACTATAACATATTATGTTAGAATATTTTCCTCTTTAATCTTCTAAGCTTCTTCCATCTGTGCTCATAAAGCAGTTTTCCAACTCTGACGACTAAAGAGAACTAGGCAAACAAACTTCTGTCCCAAATTAACTGTTCAACGCTCAGTTGACTTTACTCATAGAACTCTATAACAATGTTGCACATCCAATTAATGTTCATAATTATACTAAAGGTGCAGAAATAAACCTAAAATAAATAACAGCAACAATACTTAGTAGGCGGAAAATTAATAGAATATGCTGCAACTTGTGTGTATGTTGGAACTCCTCTCCCAGAAGAAGACCTCTTTGCTAACCTTTCAATTGCGATGTATATGAGAAAGGTGATCATGATAACCATTGATCAAATTTCCATGGTTAACAGGATGGTTGATCATCTGCTGAGGTACCATTGCGACGACGGCGCCATTGTTGATCAAATTTCCAATGTTGCCGTTGTTATTGATGCCCTCATGGTCATGCATCAAGTTACCACCGCCATTGTTGTGATGGTCGCCGTTAGCCGGGTGCCGCTTCGGCGGTGGAAGCGGCGGATGGTAAGGCGGCGGCAGGCGCAGACGGCTGCAGTTGCCGCACCTTCTGATCACGTCGCGGAGCACGGCGTTCTCATGCTTGAGTCGCATGACCTCGTTGTAGCAGCCCACGGAGGGGTCGATATTTCTCCACTCCGCCTCCCACGTCAAGGTCTCGACGGCGCGCTCCCGGTCGGGGATGCGGTCGATGGCCTTCAGCATCTTGGTGAGGTTGCTGATCCCGAAGACCTTGTGCACCAGGCCGAACTCCCGCGTCCTCTCAGCAGGGAAGTAGGAGGCCAGCTCGCAGTTCCCGGTGCACTTCTTCCGCTGGTGCTTGCACGCCGCGCACGCCTGGTGGCCGCCGTGGCCTGCGCCTGCGCCGGCGACAGGCGCCGGTGCCGGGCCCGGGGGAGGAGGCAGGGGCTGGGGAGGATGGGGGATATTTCTCTGCATCCTGAAAGACTAAATTGTGGGGAATTAGTGTGCTTCTTTGTATTCTATTCCAAGGGTTGTTTGCACACAAAGGTGGTCTTCTTTCAGTCAAGAAGAGAGCTGGAGGGAGAGAGGAGATGGGTATGAGTCGATGCGGGTTAGGAAAGGCGGCGGGCGGATGAAAATATGACGATCTTATTTTTTTACAGGGAGTTACAGAAGAAGGCCCGGTGGGGGGATAAAAGCGAGGGAGAGAGAATTTGGTCTTTAGGGCTTTGTAGATGGTTCACAGGAAGATTTTACAAGAAAAGATTTACAAGGATAAGATAGGCCCGGCCTCCCTCGATCGTATACAATTTTGGTCCGTGCGAAATTACTCAATCTCTTGGGTATTTTTTTTTCTTGGGCTGAACAAATAATCGAAATCAAGAGAAATCCATTCAATTCGATCCAATAAATATTAATTTTGATCGATTAAAAATATTAATCAAATAAATTAAATTAAATTATAAAAAATAATTATTTATGATCAAATTTAATTTTTATGTCTTTAATTCGTATGAAATCGAACTCAATTCATATAGTATTTCACAAATTCATTTTCATTTTGAACGACGTTGTTTTGATTTCAACACTTCAATACTTCGTTTAGACTTCATTTTAAAGTTAATTTTTATATTAAATTAATAAAAAATAATTTAAATAGATTAATATTAAATTTAAATCAATATTGGATCAACATTGAAGTCCAAATCAACATAATCCATCCGAACTCGCTGCAAACCGTTCATTTCGATTTTAAATAGTTTGTATATGATAAATGGTTAGCAATAGATTGAATTTTCTTCAATCTGATTAGATTTAGTCGAATAAATTTTTTTTTGTAATCCGATCGAATTCGATCCGTACTTAGTCTGATTTTTTTCAGTGAAACATCTTATGAGAATCAGAATTCAATAAATTTTTTAAATATTGCAACTATTAATTTAAATTTAAATTTAATTTTATTTTTTTTATTTAAAAAATTTGAGTTCGGCAATAATTCTTATAATGTAGACATATGGAAGGCGATTGGTAGACTAATCTCTAATTATCCAAGAAAATATCTAACATAACACTTTATTCAAATAGAAATATTACAATCCTTGGATGCTATATTCAAAAATACATGAATACTCTTCTAACACATACAGTAACTCCAAATTTGAATTTTACATGGAATATTTTATCCCCGCTCTTCCATATGACAGCAAGAAGAGACTAGTTGAAGCTTCCTCTTCCTGTCAACTCTTACTTGAGAGTCATCCAAAGTTAATTAAATCTTCTTAAATACAGCCTATTATTATAATAATATTTGCACCAGTCAACGATTCCTTTCTTAGGACTCTATCTTAGCCATTTATCACTCCATCATTAACTCATGGATGGAAACTTCATGGTAAGATATTAACATTGATTTAGCTTTTCTTTTGTCCCAAATAATTCATGTATAATGCTATCTATATGATAAATAAAAATAATTTATCTATTATAATAAACTTTTAATATCTTAGAAAATGATCAACATGGTGGGCAAGCAATGTGTAAGCAAAACTAAGGTTTAGCATGTGAGAGTTAGTTTTTTTTCCCCTGTTACGCTGCAGGATCATGATAAATAGGAAAATATATTAGATGTATGTCCTAGAAGCTAATATGACTAACATATTATTATAAACTAAATATAATTTATACTTAATACATTGATTTGATCAATAAAAAATAAGTTAATTTTATTCAAGTGTGATGTATCCTAGAATCGTTCATGAAATTAACATTTCGATACATATTCTCAAAATATTGAAATTAAGGATTTATATATAATTCTAAATACTCTCGGTCATAGTATCATCATGAAGACAATGATCGATCCGGATAGACCGGTGCACAGACCGCTTCCTTCGGAGCAGATAAGTCTCTGGTCTATAATGTAGAGACACTGAGCGACGAGTGTGGGTAGTTGTTAGAGAACAACTAGTACTGAGTATGACCATACGAGAGATCATTTGGATTTCTACTTGATCATCAGTGATTGTCTCAATATTGTAATTGTATGAATGGTCCTTTAACCTGTGATGGTACGATTGCTCGTAGTGAGGCTGCTGGAGTTTGACTGACACATAAACATAATCTTAATGAACCCTTGTAGTGGATGTTGGCGACAGTTGATCTACTGTAGAAGTAGGGTGCGCATCAAGATGGAACCTATCGACCTTGATAGAGAGTAGTCTTATGAAATTTGAGAGACTAAGTCCAAGAGTTTGTGGCCACAGCAGTGTGATTGATGGAAAAGAGTTTCCATAAGAATCACAATTGGACTTGAGCTGATCGAATCTATTATATGACTAATGATGAGGTTTGACGATTTATCCATGACCTGCCATCTAATCGGGACTCACGATAGAGGGACTGAATCACATGTGAACTACATCTTAAGATTTTTTTTCAGTTTTACTGGATTGCCAGTACATACCGCTAAGTATCACTGATGGATTATGAGAGCTCACTAGGGTTGCTCAAGATCGATCGACAATACTTGAGTGAAATTGTTCCAATCTATTGAAAAGAGTTTCAATGATACTATGATAGAAATCATTGTATATCTCACTACCAGATAGAACTGAATCTATAGAGTCACACAACAAAGGGATTAGATCTAGAATAAGCAATTGGACTTATAAAGTCTTAATTGGATTTAAAGAACCCTATTGGATTCAGGATAACCTTGATAGCACATGATTGGACCAAATCTTCTCTTTATGTTTGAATTTCTTATTTGATAAGATTAATTCAAATTTAATTACCAGCTAATAACCTCAATGAATTAGATTTATTGGGCTCTAATTATTGGGTGCCTAAGGTTTTAGATCAAATGAATTAAGGGTTCAAGCCTTTAATTAATTTTTTTGATAGTTTTGATTGAGCACCACTTGATTTGATCAAGTTGGGCGTGCCCATCCATTAGAGGACGTGTGGGACTAGCATCGGACATCTCATGGGTGCCATGTGGCATGTGTATTTGTGTGTGCAAAAGCTCCAATAGTTGGCGCCTAAAAGATCCTAAAAAGAGTCAAATAATTAAAGGAATAAGGATTCTTATTGCAAGTAGGACTTATGTTAAGTGATTGTTTAGTTTTGAATAGGATTCAAATCTTATGCCTATTTAAAGGGATCTTCTCTAAGGCTTCTAAGCATTGAAATCCAGCAGCCCATGCCTCCATAGAAGTGCCTACGCCCCTCTCTCTTCTTTCCTCTCTTCTCCCTTGAAGAGCCAACGCCCAAGGCTTAGGCATCCTCCATCTTCCACGCCCAAAGGAGTTTGGGTGTCCTCTTTGTTTGCATGTTTTTAGTTCCTTATTGCTTCATAATCAAGGAAACAAAAGCAAGAGAAAAAGAAAATAAGAAGATCAAGAAAAGGATCAAGGAGTTGATCGCGATCCAAGCTTCATTCAGATTCGCAAGCTGATTTTGCTTAGAGAAGAAAAATCAATACCAAAGAGGACTATTCCAGACAGATCCTGAGTGGATATCCGTAGAGGCCGGATACTTGTGCCGCTAAGGGAGAACCTATTTTCTTCCAGACCTAGATTTGAAGAAAGATTTGTGAACAGGTATGTGATTCGATTATATATTAATTTCAGCATAAAATTCAGCACATGTTAATTTGAGCATGTGAAGTAGACCCCAGTGCTCTATATTTTATGCATGCATGATATAGATTAAAAATATTTAATTTTTACTCTACTATGTTGTTTAGAAATTTTTTTTTGAACATTCATGCATGTCCTGACATAAAAATCTAATAAAATATACCAATTTTTTCCTTTCGTCGATAGACACACAATTTATTGATTTCTAGCAAAATACCATCATCAAAAAATACTGAAAAACTTAACGAAAATGCAATCTATTTTAGTTCTATTAACAAATGACTAAATTTAGGAAAGCTTTTACTTATGGGCCTCTCTGACTAAAAGCAATTTTGATTTGGCAAGTATTTTATTGAAAGAAAAAGGTAATATTACTTATATAAAAATCTAAAACCCAAGGAAATATTTGCATGGAAAGATAACTAACCTCAGGAAAACCAATAGATTTTTTATTGTTATTCTGCAGGAAATGGGTCCGCGTCAAATGGGAAAGGAAGTATGTAATTATTTATGTTGGCGTAACCGTAGTTATTTTTGCCGGGGGCTGCGGCTTCAGGCTCCGAGACCGGCCATCTGAAGCTTTCCCGTTATCACATAATAGTGGATATATTAGCAGATATCCTACTATATCTTAGGAAATAGGAAAACAGTAGATTTTACCCAGTAGTCTAACGACTTTCTTATGATGTATGGTCAAAACTTAAAGTTTACCATTAGACTATTTAATGACTTCTTTTGTATAAAAGATACCAACAGAGTGATTCAATTAGCCAAACTTTTTCAGACCAATCTGATCCCACTCCTACAAATTCCCCTCGGTTCCGGCCCTTTGTATTACGGACTTATTCTTTTTTGGTAAATATGAGTGCTTTGTTTAACCTCTTTAGTCCATGGAAACTTTGCATAATCTTCCTTCCTAAAAAAATAATTATTATTTTTATTGTTATCGCTGTTGCTGTTGTGAGTATTAGATTTTAGTCAAACGTTCAGATAGAAATAACTCTTTATTATGCATTGTAATATCCGCATAATTAGTTATATATGATGTAAAGAAAAACTCATATTATATGTATTTTATTTCCAAGCTTACAGTTTTATTGTGGAATGATTATGGTGTTATAATGCGACTAATTACAATTATCTTCTTAAGTTTTATTTCTAAATTCATAATTATCTACTAATTTTCTATCTAGAAGTGATTGTACAGCCTAAAGATAATAATTTTTATTGCATGAACAATGATTGGGAAAATAATGCTATTTGTCATTAGTTTCGTTATATTGCCATTATAACAATTATTATAATGATTATTATCTTTAGCATTAAAAAGTTGAAATCACACATTTTAGGTAAGTAGGGGGCATTATAACCATTATAAGAATCATAGTTATTTTGCTTGAAGTCTATTATAATGGAATAACCCTATTTTTGAAAAGTTGGTTCACATATTAATATTGCATTGATGATTGAAATAAAAAATAGATTATAGTCTTCACTATGTTTTTCTTCTTACATGTAAATTTGCACATATATTTTCACTATCTACATTAATATTGGCTAAGAGGTTGGTGATTTTATTTGGCTCCTCATTAACATGAGTAGCACAAAATCCTCAAATATATTGAAATTATATTTTGGCACCCCACAAAGATATTTCAGGTAATTTTAAATCCAATTCCACCCGTAGTGGAATGTAATATTTTGGACAATCAATTGTGAATTGATTCTACATATTTTATATAAACAAAAATCAAGATAAGGTAACTCATAGGACCAATTATACCCTATACTAAGTCTCTATCAGTAGAACACCATAGGAACAATTCAAGATGAGATGAAGGAGGCGATAATCTAAGATGAGCTATATGATAAACGAGATCCACAAAAATGAGAAATTTGATTGGTATGATGCAATGCTGACATGGTGCATCTAATATAGGGTATAATTTCTCAACTCAAAATGATTGTTGAAAATCAGATTTTATGGTTATAATAAGAAAACTAGATGGGATATATCAACAAAAGATTTCATTTGCTACAAGCAAGATAGAAAAATTCTCTTAAATTGTTGTTCCCTTTTTTATAAAAAAAAAAGTAAACAAAATTTATATCTAGAGAATACAATTGTGGGAATCAGAAAATAAAGTATCTACAAATTGAATAGGAAAATTAGATACCACCAACCATAAAACAAATCCTATATGTATTGTTCCATTATTTAGGAAAGTAAATAAATATATAAGCATAAACAAAAGTAAACAAGTGGGAAAAATAAGAGCTTAACGTATCTTTATCTTCTTCCTTTTCTCCTTTTTCCTAAACAAATTCTGCGCGTTATTTTGATGGAGCCTAATATTTTAACATCATCCTTCTCAATATCTTAAAAATTATGATTATAAAGGAATTATAATAAAATGAAGAAGAAAGTCACATATTGTTAATCGCACCATGTTTGATTTCATATAGAACTTTTTATCCATAAATTTATCCATAGATTCATCAAAATTTAAGCAATCGATTAACAAATAATAAGGATTTGTATGGAAAACAAGAAAACATCAAATCCTTTAAACCCCAAAATAGGAAAACCACGTGTGATTTAAGCCAGTAGGTATAATTCTGACTTTTTTTTGAGAAATATAAATAAAATTTCCACGCAGATACCTGAACTCGAACCTCTCCCAAGTAAAGTCCTAGAAATACAAATGATAAGCTAGTTTCTATGATTTTTTAACTTAGGAGAGTTTATATAGTAATAATATGTAGGACAATGATATAATCTTTCAACCTTTATAAATTCTAATAGCAACAGTATAATATTGTACTAAGTACAAAGTTGATAAGCTAGATGGGATAGACCAATAAAAATTTAATTTGCTACAAGCAAGATAGGAAAGATTTCCTTAAATTGTTGTTCTCTTTTAAAAAATAAATAAATATATTAAATCAGTCTCAAATGCATATAATTGTGAGAATCAAAAATAAATATCTAACAATTGAGTAGAAAATCAGATGCAGCCAACCATAAAATAAATCCTGTATATGTTGTTCCCTTCTTTAGGAAGTATATAAATATATCAGCATAAACAAAAGCAAATAAGTGGGAAAATAAGAGCTTACCATATATTGATCTTTTCTTTTCTTTCTTTTTTCTCTCTTTTCCTCGAATTCTGTGCATTATTTTGATTATGCCTGATATTTTAACATCATCTCGCTCAATATCTTGAAAATTATAATTATAAAGGAATCATAATAAAATGAAGAAAGAAAGTCACATATTGCTGGTCATGCCGTATTTGACTTCATATAGAATTTTATCCATAAATTTATCAGAGTATAAGCAATCGATTAACAAATAATAAGAGTTTGCATGGTACCCAGGAAATATCAAATCCTTTAAACCCAAAAAAGAAACAACGTATGATTTAATCATGTGGAGGTATACTTTTGACTTTTTTTCTTGAGAAATATATATCAAAGATTTTCACGCGGACACCTGCATACGACCTCTCCCAAGGAAAGTCCCAGAAATATAAGTGATAAGCTAGTTCCATGATTTTTTAGCTTGGGAGAGTTTATATAGTAATAATACGTAGGGCACCGGTATATTCTTCCAATCTTTGGGAATTCTAATAGCAAGTATAACACTACACTAAGTATGAAGTTGATAAGCTAGATGAGATAGAACAATAAAAGATTTAATTTGCTACAAGCAAGATAGGAAAGATTTCCTTAAGTTGCTGTTATTTTTTTTTTAATAATAGTAAACCGGAATTTATTAAACCAATTTAGAATATTAAATATAATTATGAAAATCAGAAAATAAATATCTAACAATTGAGTAGAAAATCAAATACCGCCAACCATCAAAAAATACCATATACGCTATTCCCTTCTTGAGGAAGGTAAGTAAATATATGAGCATTAACAAAAGCAAATAAGTGAGAAAAATAATACCATATACGCTATTCCCTTCTTTATGAAGGTAAATAAATATATGAACATTAACAAAAGCAAGTAAGTGGGAAAATAAAGCTTACCGTATCTTGATCTTCTTCCTTTTTTTTTTCTTTTTTCTTTTCCTCGAATACAGTGCTTTGTTTTGATTAGGCCTGATATTTTAACATCATCCTTCTCAATATTTTGAAAATCATAATTATAAAAAAATCATAATAAAATGAAGAAAGAAAGTTACATATTGCTAGTCATATCGTGTATTTGACTTCACATAGAACTTTTATCCATAAATTTATCAGAGTTTAAGCGATCGATTAACAAGTAACAACTAATAAGGATTTGTAGGTACCAAGAAAACAACGTATAATTCAAGCCTACGGAGGTATAATTCTAATTGTTTTTCGAAAATATAAATAAAATTTTCATGCACAGGCGTGAACTTAGAGTAAATATTCGTTGCAATGGTAATACCACGTCACCGTTGTAACAAATATTTACTCGTGAACTTGGACCTCGCCCAAGGAAAGTCCCAAAACCACAAGTGATAAGCTAGTTTCCATGGTTTTTAACTTGAAGGAGTTTATACAATGGTATAATCTTTCAACCTTTGGGAATTCTAATAGCACTAATATAACACTGCACTAAGTGTGAAGTTACATGCAACACTTGTTCCAGAGTCCAAGTCCTACTAAACTCTGGTATTAAGACGTACGAAGAAATAAAAATTGATTATATGGTTGGATGATGTCTAATAATCTTAGCCTGGCCCATTTAATAAGAGGCTCGATTTTGTACCTAACCCTAGCTTCTAACCTACTATTCTAGAGATCAAGTCCAGGATAGACCTGGGTGGAGCTAGTCAGGCTGCCCACCAAGGCCAGCACGTTGACAGATCAAATCCCTTAAAATCCCAAACTATCTCACTCTACGTTGAGAAATCGGCAGGACAAACCTTGAAGCGAAGCCTTCCACCAATAAATAAATAAATATATAAAGAAATTGAAGTCTGTATACTGTCAAACTAGGACGAATAAGCCTTTAGCCATTATCTTCAGTACGTAGCAAGTTTTGGATAGACAAAGACACAGAAAACACAAGCAATGGTTGACTGAGGCCCAGTGACACCTCTCAATTATATCAGTGCTGATAAGTTGTAAAATAAGATGCCGCAGTCACGAAGAATGGAGTAATTTGTTCTCTCTGAAAAAAATATTTATTACAACGGTGATATCATGTCAAATCTATAACAAATTATTGAAAATTTTATATTTTATCGATTATCGTATATTTATTGATTTTCGTAGATAATATCCCATATTATTCTTTATATTTCATCTATTTCCAATTGATTTGTTACAAATGGTGACGTGCATCACCGTTGCGATGAAATTTACTCTTCTCCCCGGGGTGTGATAGGATGATCCATTTTTTGCGCTACATCGCCTGCTATATGTTGACTCTAAATAATGCTGTTCAAATTCTCTTTTGAATGTGTGAATACAATTTTCATGTTCACCATCTTCGCACTTCGTTGCAAAATGTGAGAAGCAAAATATCCAAATACCAGACCAGCCGGTATACATCCAATTACCAAACTAGCAATACATATTTTGAACATCATGTATGATAAATTCGAGCATTGCATGGGACTACTTTAATGGCCGATGCCCCGTCTCTCTCTCTTTCTCTATATATGCGTCTCATAGAACTCTCTTTTCTTTGCGGTCATAAACGCTTCTGCTCTTGGCATTTGAACCAGCAGTTGTGCCTCGTTATGCCATGACTTTTTCTTCTAGCCACATACTTATTGCTTTTAGTGCCACTTTGTTACCTTGTTAAGGAAAGCCTTCCAAAACATGTCAAAATCCTCATACCCAATCAATAGATAATTACAAGCAATTTGTGAATTTGTATGAATAAATTGCCTCAATACAATTTGGCCTACGTAAAAAGAGGAACAGAGAAGTATCTATATAAGGGCATATATATTCGATAACTACTGATTATACTTCATGTGGACCCTCCATCCCATCTCATCGACAAACTCTCCATTATCGTTCAAAAGAAAAAAGTTCATAAATCAAAAACAAATAAATCAATAGAAGAGAACTTTTATTGTTATGTCCTCATGAACATAGTCCATTAGGAAGAAGAAGCATCTTATCAGGCACTTCATTATTGATGCATTAATTAAAGTTTCTTCTCTCAAATCATCCTTCCCTTTCCCACGTTTCTATGAAATTAGCTAGAGAACGGAGGCACAATGATAGCCCCACCATCATAGTGACTTGTTACATAATTAATTAAGCAAAGGCTTCCCTCTTCCCTCTTCCCTCTTCCCGTTTTCCCATCATTCCCTTCATTCACTCCCATCTCCCATCACTAGGACAACCAACACTCCAGTGGGGACTGATCGGTGGATTCTGGCTGTGGCCTTGCACTCAAAGCAACGCAAATAAATAACATCTAGATATGGTGCCGACCATCATTGCCAACCTCCCCCCAATATCCAAGGAGATGAGGCATACACCCAAATGCTTGTGGGGCTCCATCCACCTCATTAAAACACCTTTCCCACCTCCACTCTCATAGACTCATTCCCCCTCCACTCCCCTTCAAATTTAAACATCCCCACCACACTTGGCCACCAAAATTCCCACCATAACCTCCGTTTCTCTTTTCCACTGCCTTTCCCTTTCTACTTCATTTTTTTTGACCGGTATTCTCAAAGCATCTATACGAGTAGCACCAAGAGAAGGAAGGGAAGGGAAAGGGAGGGAGTTCGAAGATGATGAGCACGGCGAGGTTCATCAAGTGCGTGACGGTCGGCGATGGAGCTGTGGGGAAGACGTGCATGCTCATCTGCTATACCAGCAACACCTTCCCGACGGTAAGGCCGATAAGTTTTTTTTTTTCCTTGGGCCAAAGATTTGGGTAGCTTCACAAGTTTGGCAAAGTCCATGGCAGCTCATTTTCTCTTTGGGGTTGATAGGATTACGTTCCGACCGTGTTCGACAACTTCAGCGCAAATGTGGTGGTGGATGGGAGTACAGTGAACCTTGGGCTATGGGACACTGCAGGTCAGCCTACTAGAACTTTTATTTCTTATGGGAAGCCAGAGTGAGCAGGCTCAGGATGGAGCCAAGAGAGAGCAGTTTCATGGCACAAGAAATAGATTCAAATCTCATATTAGATTGATTTCGATTTTGACAGCAATTATTGACAAAACCACACCGGCTAACCATTCCATTCGGTAGCTTATACTAGACTTTGGTAGTTGGTATAGGCTCAGTTTTCATGAGAAAAATGTGTAGAGTGTTCATTTAATTAAAATGCGTAAGTACTCTGCCAATAAATAAATAAATAAAATAAATAAGTAGAAGATGATGATGGAGGCTCATGGATTCATTTGTATTGAGGAGGTGAGGTGGAGTGGATGTGTTGTTTAGAAACTTTATCTTGTTTATCTATAAATTTAGAAAGTAATAGGCGGACACATTGATATCTCATTTAGAAAGATATGATAAAAAACAAGTAGGCGAGCTTTCCAGTTTGCTAAATTAATCCTACTGTTGCAGGGCAGGAGGACTACAATAGGCTAAGACCTCTCAGTTACAGAGGGGCTGATGTGTTCTTGTTAGCTTTCTCTCTCATTAGTAAGGCCAGCTATGAGAATATTTACAAAAGGTTATACTCTTTCAAAATTCTCTTTCAGCAATTTTGGATCTCCAGGGATGCGAACTTATTTCCAGTTCTTCTTTGTTTGTTTATTTTACAGTGGATCCCTGAATTAAGGCATTACGCTCCCAATGTGCCAATTGTGCTTGTGGGAACTAAACTTGGTAAGTAGATTGATGGAGTTGCCTATGTATGCCTTTCTTCAAACTTAAACTGATAAAATTACATATCACCAAGCGAAATATATCTTGTCCATCAAGAAGTCACATTAACAATTCAAACATTTGCAGATAGGAGTAAAGGAAAATATATTTGTTGCGGTTTTCCATATTCTTATTAGAGCCTTAATGGTTTGACTATCAAACTGATGCATCATCAAACTACAGTGTTTTTTTTTTTTTTAAGAACTTCATTTTGGATTATGCAAAACTATTCTTCTCTTTTTTTGATATTTGTAATCATTTTTCTCCTGAATAGATGTTGACCCACAATATGATTATATTCCAGAAACTAATATTAGTTGTTTATAATATGGTGTAGATTTACGTGATGACAAGCAGTTTCTTATTGATCACCCTGGTGCCACACCAATTACAACTGCACAGGAAAGTATTTCCAATGAGAATAGCTAATATTATCGAGTTCCTTTCTCAAGCTGCATAATATTTTACAAAACATATTCGGTTTTTGGAAACAGGGAGAAGAGCTAAAAAGGATGATAGGTGCAGCTGGTTATATAGAATGTAGTTCCAAGACTCAACAGGTACAATTCAGGTTATAGTTTAAAATAATGTTGTAAACTTTAAAACACTTAATTTGTATGGTTGATCTTGATTATTTCTATTATCTCTCCAAGGTTTTCTGAATACATTTATAAGTTTCTTTTGGATATAGCTGAATTTAGACATGGGCATTGCCATAACGAAAGGAAACTAAGACATCACTGTCTCTGCTTAATTGTTTACACTTTTTTGTATTTGGTATTCTCTGTCTTCATCGGAAGCATACCAAGATTTTCATTTTATATTATGATAGATATATTAGATTGTCATATATTACGCCTAAATGGACTTAGTTTTCTAACTTTAAGGTAAATACATTGTAAATTCCTGCATCTTTTTATTGTAGAATGTGAAAGCGGTGTTTGATGCTGCAATTAAGGTGGTCCTATTTCCCCAAAGCCCAAGAGAAAGAGAAGAAAGCGAAGGACTTGCTTTATTTTATAAGTTTGACGAGTATTCTACCACTGATTAATGTTGTCCATTTCAAGAAAAGTTGTGTTAGCCTTCTTCTTTTCATTTATTATTACTTCTAATGGATGCACTTTGTTTTGAGATCTTAAGGAATGTTTCTATAATGTATTTTGAATCCTATTTTTTCGTGAATTAACTATTTGTTCTCATTAAATCTTTCATATGAATGATTCACCTATAGTGATTGATGAACAATCAAATCTTTCCTAAATATTTATATTTGCTATGTACAATATAGCAAATGGGGTTTACCTCAATAGTTACATCTCTGTGCTTATGAATCAAAAGTTCGAGGTTTGAGTCTTAGATGGTGCATCCTCAAATATTGCAACTAGATAATTATATGCGGGAGGATCAACCTCCTTTACTCTC
>KE504766.1:930846-944886 GCA_000441515.1 Elaeis oleifera | reverse complement strand
AAAAAAAAAAAAATAACAACCATTCATTTAAATACAACTAGTTTTTTAAGTGGCTATATTTGATTAGTTATTGTAAAAATAATTATCGATCCAAATAGAAAGATACAACTTATTTCTAAATGACATCTGGATACAGAATCCCCGCGTCTACCTTTTGTATAAAATCCCTGGTTAGCAAACGTTGGACTCTATCTCAATCTAAGATACCTGATTTCATTACCGTAGTGAATTTAGCTCATAGTTTTTGATTTTCCCATTGAACTTTGTGCAAATTGAACCAAATATAGTATAAATGATTGGCATGTAGAAGTTCAATTTGCATCATGAGCTTTTATCTCATATTTGTAACCATACCCCCTTTCTTCACCAATGATTCGTGATATTTTTGGCCCAGATCGCTCAATTCCTCTCCCCCTTTCTCTCTAATTAACGTTTTCATTTGAACGGAACAACATTCATTCAACTACTACCGTTCTGTTGTCTCTCTCCTTCACGCACGCGCAGTTCACGTGCCGGGTTCGGGTGAGGATACCTTCTGAGCCCGGGAAGCCTCGTGCATCACGCGAAGCTTGGCTGGGTCGAGTAACGGCATGGAAGGCAGACCGCATTAAATATAAAAATATACCTAAAATTAAAAGTAACACGGGCGTCGCGTCCATGGCTATCTCGTCACGTAAGCAGTCACGTGTCTCCTGAATAATTCAAACCCGAGAAAAAAAAAAATCTTTATCAGACCAATTCCATGGCCAACTGACGTGGCGACTGATCACAATTACATCGCCTGCGGATGGTGGGCCGTATGGCCCACACAGGCAACAGGGAAAACGCCCTTCTTCTTTCCATTTTCCATTTATCCAAAATGTTTTAAAACCAAATTATCCAAAATAATTCTGTTATTCTACGAGACTTGTTAAACTGCTCCGCGCGGAACATCCTGATCCGGAATTTCTCGTTTTCTCCCCGGGCCATTATAAATTATGGTTAGAGCTAGCACAAGCTAGCTGCTCAGCTCTTAAAACGCTAAAATGCTCCGTCGGAGCATCGTAAGCTAACGCTTCTTTTCGAGTTCCCTGTGTACATCAACGGTGAGAGAGGCCACTCCTATCGCCAAGTCGGAATTTCCGTTCTCTCTCTGTTTTTTTTCCCCTTGCTTCTCTGCCTCCTCAAGCTTTGGAATCGTCCACCCCTTCTCTCTTAAAAATTAAATTAAAGCGTACAGGAGAGAGAGTAGTTATAATGCCCGGTGCTCCTGCCTTTCCACCATTCTCGATCTCCTTTCATCATTATCTCTCAATGTCGAGGCCATCCAAGTTGCGAAACCTTCCATCTTCTAAGCCGCAGTAGAGACCAATAGGTCTTCTCTGAGATCTCTGAACAGAGAGAGAGAGAGAGAGCTTGGATCTGGTCACCGAGAGGAGGAAGGCAGGAGAAGAGGAGGAGACGTAGAGATGTCGTACAGAGCGGACGACGACTACGATTATCTGTTCAAGGTGGTGCTCATCGGGGACTCGGGGTGGGCAAGTCGAATTTGCTCTCGCGGTTCACCAAAATGAGTTCAGCCTCGAGTCCAAATCCACCATCGGCGTCGAGTTCGCCACCCGCAGCATCCACGTCGACGACAAGGTCGTCAAGGCCCAGATTTGGGACACCGCCGGCCAAGAAAGGTCCGTCTCCATTGCCTCCCTCCTCCCCCCCTCTCTCTCTATCTCATTATGTTTCGTTTAGATTTCTTTCGTGGTTAATTAGTTCTTGATGCTAAATATCCAGATCGGATGGTCCTTGCTTCTCGGATCGGATGACTACGCATTTGATTTTTTGTTTTTTTTTCGTTTTGGTGAAATCTTTCTTAGGGCTTCGGTTGCTGAGATCTGGTCGGCCCATTCCTGTTTCTGTCTGCCCTATTTTAGTTATGACGTTGATTGTAATAAGTTTGTTCGATTTTTTCCCCCTGTTTTTGAGATATTAATGTTAGACCGTTGGTCGCATTTATTGTCTTCCCCTGTTTCGGCATAGCTTGGTTGGCTGATCGGGGGGGAGGGGGGAGAAAACAAAAAAAGAAAAAGAAAGTATTCAATTTGTTCCCGATGAGGTCAAGATATCTTGGAGCGATTATTTGCTGGATTTTTCATGGTGCCATATCCCTTTGCAATGCAATGCCTCCAATGATATATTGAGTGTCCATAAATTTGACTAGATATCTTATTTTTGTCTCTTGCAATATTAGGATTTCAATTCAGGGTCTTACTAGATATTACCAAAGCCACATTCTTCTTTCAATATAGGTTCGATTTAAACCAAATTAAGCCTCTGCTGAAATAAATTATAACAAAACTCTTGACCTGTGAGGATCCTGTGTAGGCATGTATTTAGTCCCATATCGGTTATTCACCGGTAAGATCTTGAGTATTCGTATAGGATCAAAGAATCCAAATAATACCTTCCAGCTAGTCTTTTCGGATGAAATTCTGGATTGTTATAAATGGTATTTAAATTGATTTAGCTCATATAGGGGAAGTATGTGAGGATCTGTGCAAACACGTATTTAGTCCCATATTGATTATTTGCTGGGAAGATTTTGAGTACCTATACAGGATCAAAGAATCCAAATAATACCTCCTGGCTAGCCTTTTCAGGCGAGATCCTGGGTTGTTACATAACCCATTTGACTCCTAGCTAAATCTTGCTTCTACAATCCTTAGTTCGAAACTGACTCCGGCATCAATTTGATCTGAAGTTCTGATTTATATACAGTACAATCAGTTTTGCATGATGCAGATGTGAGAATCTAGTACAAATACTTGTGGATTGAGCTTATTTGGCAAGAGGAGTAATGTAGAACACAACAAGTAGGGGGGAAAACTATGGTTGGTATCATTATAAAATCAATTTTATATACATCGACATTGGTTAAAACATTTAGTCCATTTATGTTGTATGGGAATCTTTGTATATAGAAGCATGTTTCATTAATTATCTCCTCTATTTCCTTTTTAAAGGTGAATGCACTTGGGAACCTCTTAGCATCACTCTTTTGTAGTTTCATCTCAGATTTAGGGTGTTAAATGGTGCACTTATTATCATATGATCTTATGTATTTGGATCTACCCATCTCTGTTGCACTAGCGTCATGACCTTCACCCTTGCCAGATTATGGTGAAACAGCTTCTAAAGTGAATCCAGAATTGATGGATAAAGGATAAGCTTGTTTTATGTATGTTTCGTATATAGGAGAAATGTATAGACAAGTTCCTTTTTGGATGGAATAAAGCATATGAAAAATCAGGGTAAAAGCCTACTCAATGGAAGCTAGCAAAATGGGTAGTTGATGGAAATCTAAACTTAAAAAAAAAGAAAAAAGAAAAAAGAAAAAAGAAATGCTATACCAGCATCAGAACCATGTTGGATATCACAGTTTCAAATTCGTCCAGTGAAGTGTGCTTGCTATTGAAACGCGCAAGAGAGAGAGAGAGAGAGTTTTACTCCATCTGGAGCAATAGTTTTGGTATAAATCTAATTGTGATACCAGATAAGAGACATCTTTTTAATCTGAAAGTGCATGACCTTAGTTTATGTTCCAAGCAGCGAGGACTGGAACAAGATTCTGTCATATTTTAGGTTTCTTGAAACTATTTGTGCCCATACTTATCAGTTTTTGAACTTTGCACTTTAGATTGAAGGTGGAGTCATTCCCTTGGTATATATAAATTCAGTTAGCACTCAAAGCAAGTAGAGCCCGCCTATGAGAGACAATTTTATAATCTACAGTTAGATCTGCATGCATCATATTCACCAAGATCATATATATTATATCATAGATCTATCTATTGATTCTAAAGTTGCATGATACTGATAAATTTAAGATACCAGTATATATTGAAAAAACACAATTTAGTAACCTGGTTATATAAATTACAGTGTATTTACAGGCAAGGTCTCAGCTATAAACAAGGAGCCTTGTGCTTCCACTTTCTAGTTAATCTATACATCTTTAAGATTATGACAGAAACGTTTGGGTGCATGTATCTGATTGCCACCTGGCTGTTCTCATGTGTGTCCGATATGTACTAAAACTAGTTCCTCTTATATGTCTACTGCTTTTGCCTTGTGTGTTATTGATTTGCAAATCCTTAGGTTAACCTTTTCATCTTTCTGTATATTAATGGTTTTTTGGAAAGCAACCGCTATATGGACAAGGGGATGATATGGAAAATTATTATGTAAAAATTGGCCAAAATGAGAAAGAGGTTGCTCTCTGATTTTCTTCATTGGACATGTTTGCTTTAAGTCTTATATATTAAGTATTTTGAAGAAGTCCAGTCCACCATTCATTGATTGGTAGTGGACATTATTTGACTAGATATAGAATAGTTCATAATCATAATCATTACAAGATTTCGCTGATGTTCTTATTCTGAATGTAACTATCATATTGCAAGCCTTGATGTCCAAGACAGGTCATGTGGGAGGTAATGCAGGTTTCTTTGCCACCAGGAGGCAACTGCTTGAATCTTTTCTATGACCAAACATAAATGTGTAGGGATTTTTTCAAGATCATATGCAGAAGATTAGAACACAAAATCATAGATGTGTACCTGTGTTCGCCATTGATTTTCAAAACCCGATCAATCATGGATACTCACACGAACACCAAAGGCCAAATCCTTCTCCCCAGTTTCCTCTCAACAGGCGGCTATTCGATGGGACAAGCCTAAGAACTAGTCTTATGGTATTTATAGGAAGTGGAGAGGGGACCTAGCCAAATCTAAAACAAACTCTAACAGTCCCTCCCATCATAGGCTTAAGTTAGATTTAGATCTACACTGTACCGCTCCAACTACACCATCCAACATAAGGCCCGCATAGCTTAAAATATATGGATCATCGACAACAATGGGCTTACATGCATGTCCATCAACCCAGATCATATAATCAGCCTATTTTAATAAATAAATAAATAATTAATGACAGCCCATAATCAAAAAAATTCTCACATTCTTCCACTTGGGCAACATTAATTATGATTTTAAAATTTTAAAAAAATTATTTTGAAAATGACTCTCGGGCTAAACAATAGAAAAAATAGTACGTGGCTACGATTTTTGAAAAAACATATGATCTATAGACAGTACCTTGAAATTGACTCGATCTAATAGTATCAATCATACTGAATCATGGGAGTCACTGCATCTCTTATTTGACACAAGACTTATCCATGATTACGAACATCACTAACACTATCGACATGTGTCTTGGTGTGGTAGTGTAGCAAGCAAATAGCATCCAAAAGTGATCCAAACATATGCTATTTTCATTGTCAGTCCTCCAATTTCTCTTCAATATGCTTGGATACAAATAACAAGAAAATTTTAACGACTTCAACAACAAGCCATTCTGTCTCGCATACTCAACATGATGTCAATGACGAGACAACACAATATATCTGAAACTCGACATCTGGTCTCATATTTCATATAACAGGTGCATAAACAAAATATCTCCAAGTGTACTAAAACAAATATGTACATATAATCAAGAGAATTAATATAAATGTACCATCAATTTATCATGTCAATAATATATATCAATATTCATCATAAGAGTATGAGATGAAAAATATCTATAACAATAAAATATCAATAAACATATATACAAAATCACTCCCACTAACCAAGTACATCAAAGAACTTAATATGCTCATATTTTCAACATGCCTTATAAAGCATATGGGTCTCAAACCCTTGGTCAGAGGATCAACCAACATGGACTCTATATCTATGTGCTCAACAGTTATGTCTCTTTTCTTCACAAGGTCTCTTACTGTCAGGTACTTCAGCTCCAAATGTTTAGATCTACTGAAAGATTTATCATTCTTTGTAAAAAACACAATAATTCTATTATCACAATAGATTGTCAGTGGTTTGGTTGTAGAATAAACAACTCAAAGCCCTGCAATAAGATTCCTCAGCCAAATAACTTGAGTAACAACCCCATAGCAGGCAATAAATTCAGCTTGCATAGTGAAAGAAGCAGTTAGGATCTGTTTAACACTCCTTCAGGATACTGTACCTCCAATCAATATAAAAATATATCCTGAAGTTGATTTAAAATCATCAGAATATCCAACAAGATCTGAATCTGAATAACCCATCAAATCTAAGTTATCACTTTTATACACAAGCATGTAGTCTTTGGTTTTCTGTAAGTACCTCATCACTCTCTTTGCAGCAATCCAATGTTGGAAGCCTGGATTTGATAGATATCTACCAAGAACTCCCACTATGAAGGTAATATCAAGTCTGGTGTAAATCTGAGCATACATTAAACTCCCTATAGCACTGATATAAGGTATATTCTTTATCTAATTTTCTCAAACTCATTCTTGGGGCACTGATCTTTACTGAACTTATCATCCTTGGCAACAAGTGTATCACATGGTTTGTAATTTTGCATATTAAATCTTTCAAGAACCTTGTTAATGTATGTCTTTTGTGACAAACCAAATAGATGACGTGATCTACTCTATGAATTTGAATATCTAGGACAAAGGATGCCTCTCTCAGGTCTTTCATATCAAAAGTCCTAGATAGCATTTGTTTAGTTTCACTAAGCAAATCAAAATCACTATGGCAAGCAAGATGTCATCAACATATAAAACAAGAAAGATAAACTTGCTCTCATTAATTTTAGATAGATGTACTGATCATCCTTATTTTTTCAAAGCCAAGAGATGTTATCCCCTCATCAAATTTCAAGTATCATTGTCGAGATGCTTGTTTTAAGCCATAGATGGATTTCTTCAATTTGCAGACTAAATGCTCTCTCCCACTTTCCTAAAAATCCTCAGACTGTTTCATATACACTTCCTTACTGAGATTACCATTCAGGAAAGCAGTTTTAACATCCATCTGATGAAGCTCCAAGTCATAATGGGCCACTAAAGTCATGATGATTTTGAAGGAATCCTTTGAGGACACTAAAGAGAAAGTTTCAATATAGTCAATTCCTTCTCTTTGAGTAAAGCCTTTAGTAACCAATCTAGTCTTGAAACGCTCAATTCTTTCTTTAGAATCTTTTAGTTTGTACACCCACTTGCACCCAATAGGTTTACAATTATCAGGAGGCTCAACAAGCTCCTATATTTCATTATTGGCCATAGATTGCATTTTCTCTTTCATAGCATCTTTCCATAAATCAGATCGAGGACAGCTCACAGCAGCATGATATGTTATTGGATCAACCACATATCCAATGTTATAGTCATTTTCCCCAAGATAGACAAGAAATCATCAGGAATAACAAGTCTTCTCTGTCTAATAGATCTTCTTAATGGCACCTCCTCAATAGATTGAACTGGTTGAAGATTTTCAATAGGAACAGAAGGATCAGGGGTCTGAATATCCACTCTATTAATAGGTGTTGGAACAATATTTTCATGCGATGCAAACACAGGGATAGAGACAGTCTCAACCTGACTACTATCAAAATCAACAGTCTGGAAAGATTCAACATCAGCGACATCAAGTTTTAAAATTTGTAGTCTGTCTCTATAATTCTATTACCTCTCCCAGTACTATAGAACCTGTATCCTTTAGCATGTTCTGGATATCCAATGAAATAACAATGACTGATTTTGAGGTCAGTCTTTTCTTTGTTGGATTATATATTCTTACTTCTATAGGATAACCCCAAATTCGAGAATGATTTAAGCTAAATTTCTATCAGTTCAAAGTTCAAAAGGTGTTTTAGGCACAGATTTATTGGAGACTCTATTAAAAATGTACAAGACAGTTTTAAGAGCCTCACCCCACAGATATTCTGACAAGTTAGATCTACTCATCATGCTCCTCATCATATCTTTAAGGGTGCGATTACGCCTCTCGACCACACCATTCTGCTCAGGGCTATCAGGCATGATGCACTAGGCAACAATTCCACAATGCTATAAGTACTTGGCAAATAGATCCATATGCTGTCCTGCTACATCATGTTTGCCATAATACTCACCCCCACGGTCAGATCTCACAATTTTGATGATCTTTTCCAATTGTTTTCAATTTCAGTTTCAAAATTTTAATTTTTCAAGGGCATCTGATTTTCTTTAATTAAATAAAGATAACCATATCGAGAAAAATCATCAATAAATGTAATAAAGTATTTATTACCACAGATCGTAGAAGAATAAGGTCCACTAATATCAGTACGAATTATTTTCAAAAGGCCTGTACTATGAATTACCTCTTTTTTTAGTTTTAGTCAGTTTATCCCTAATACAATCAATACAAGTCTCTATGTCCCCAAAATCTAAGGCAGGTAGAATGTCATCCTTTATTAATCCATCAATTCTTTCCTTAGATATATGTCCTAAGCGCTTGTGCCACAACATAGAGGATCTATCTTTGATTCTAGAACACTTTGCAACTGCATTCTCAATATTTAAAGAAGCATACGGATTATCACAAGCTAAACATAATCTATATAATCTATCATTCAAAATATCATAATCAACAATCTGAGAGTTAAACATCAAATTAACTTTTCCATTATGAAATTAAATAAAATCCAAGCCTATCTAAAGAGGAAATAGAAATCAAGTTTCTTCTAAAAGAAGGTATATTAAAGATATTTTCCAAAGAAATCTCAAAATCAGACTCTAAAGACAACTTAACAACTCCTATATATTCAACTTCAACCTCAAGATTATTCCTACTTTCAGTCTGGCCTCCTTTAGATTTGGTTTTCGCTTGCTTATGAACCCCTGCAAAGAAATTGCAACATAAGTTGTGGGACTACTATCAATCCACCAGGAATCAACAAGGACATTGACTACATTTGACTGATAACAAACAAGGGCTAGGGGCTTATCTTCTTATTTTTCTTTCCTTTCTATCTAAGACTTGAACTTATAGCACTGACTCCTTATATGGCCTTTCTTCTTACAATGAAAACACTTGATATTTTTTCCTATGGCAGCTTTGGGACCTCCTACAGAACGATTTTGATCGGGATTGTTATCATGTCCTTTTGCACCCTTAGACTATTTAGAAGCAGTAGGTTACGCTTTTTCTAATTTACAGAACCTTTGCCAGAGTGGGGTTTGGATTGGATGGAAAGAAGGGCACTCTTACTCTTTTCTTTTTACGTTTTCTTTCTTAGCAACATATTTGGTGATCAAATTATTAACACTCCAAGTTTCATTCAGAGTATTATAAGCAGTTTTGATCTAGAAGAACTCAGCAGGTAATGAATTCAAAGCATGAGGCACAAGAAAGAATCAGGCAGATCTATTTTGAGACCCTTAATCTTGGTTTGGAGATGAACCATTTTAAGAATATATTCCCTGACACCCCAACATTATCATAACTCATGGTTGTCAGTTCTCTCATTAGGCATCCAGATTCAGCATTTCAAACACAAGATATCTCTGTCTTATGGCATCAAACAACTCTTTAGCATTACTGATCTCTGGTAGGTCACTCAGAAGATGTTCAGAAACAGATCTCTTAATAGCTATCAAGCTAAGTCTGTTAGACTTTTCCATTTGACAAATAATTCTTTGTTCAAGTGTACTTTGATCATTGAGATCATCAAGTTTATTCTCATGTAACGCCAGGTCAATATCAGCAATTCCAAGAGCAAATTCTATATCTTGCTTCTATCTCTTATAATTTGATCCAGTCAAGATCTCAATGACAACATTATTATTATTCACATCGAATGAGACTATACAATCAAATAGGAGGAATGCAAAACATTAGTCAATGGGCACACGCATAAACAATATAAGCAATAAACAAGAGCCCAAACACAATATCACAAATTCTCCTTTGGACAGAATATGCAATATGCATAAGTGCTCTTCCCATGAAGCCACAAGAAAAATACCCTAGGATTTAGAAGCCTATCCTCTTTGGGCAGACAGACCCCAAAAACTATAGCACCCTCACGACACAATGCTCCATGCAATTTTTAGTTAAAATACATAATAACCCCCTTTGGGCAGGTGATTGTATACCATAACTTAAAATATCTCTCTCATGATGAAAAATCCTATGAACTGACATAAATAACCACTTTGGTGATAAATATTTATGTCAATCCACAAAATTATCCATACAGAAAATAAATGCTCAAATAAATATAATTCGGCATACTTTAACCGTATGTATGCCAATAAATGATCAAGTCCAGAATGGGATACAGAGCAATATGTACCCCACTGATCATATTACAATATAATATTGCATTCCAAAGTCACAGTAATAAATTTGTACAATCCAAATAAATAATTTAGGTTTAACCTATTTAACTTCCTAAAGAAAATTGAAAGTATATAAAATATACATGCAACCAGAAAAAATACATGCTACTAGAGAATCCATCACATGCCACAATAATTTTCTGAACTATTATACCTCAAAAAATATTTCAGAAAATGGCATATGACATCACATAATTAAAAAAATATCAAAAAAATTAATTTCTGAGGACTATCATCAAAAATTAACTTTGTGAAGGATTAAACTGAAATTTTGAAGTACTATTTTAAAATTAAAAGCTTCAGGAGAGGCTAAACAGTAATACAGGAAACTTTATACAATAAATTCCGCAATAGGGACTGAACTATAAAAGTGCCATAAAACATAATATTAGCAAATCGGGTTCGTATTTTGAGTTAAACCCAAAATCCGAAACCCGTTAAGAAAGGGGGTTTTGTTCCTCACGATTGGGCGACTGAAGGAGGGCCAAGCCGGCCCTTTTCCACCCTCAAGTTCGGCCGGCAACTGTCGTAAATAGGCCAATCGAAGGCCACTGCCACTAAGGGGAACCACCGACCAATAGAGATCCGGCGGCCTCGATTCTCCCCTTTTTTTTGGGGGATCTTGATCGAAACACTTGCGTGACACTGCCGGCTGTTCCCGATTGTCGTCGAAGCAGAATCCCGTCGGAGAGAGATCCGACCGGCGAGAAGAAACGAAGAAGAAGAAGGGCACGGGAAGATCCGTCCCTCCTCTTCTAGTTTTTTTTTGTTTGATCAGATCCTTAGATCCGGTCATAAACCATCATTCCCCTCAACGCCGGCTTGTGAGGTGGTCGTCGGACCTTGATCCGGCCGAAAAGAGGTCCGACCGGCACGAAGAAAGAGAGAGGGCACGATCTAAGGAGATCCGTCCCTTTCCTTTTAACAATTTTTTTGATTCTAAACCTCTTCAAAATCTGTGCTCTGATACCAATTGTAGGGATTTTTTCAAGACCATATGCAGAAGATTAGAATACAAAATCATAGATGCGTACCTGTGTTCGCTACTGATTTTCAAAATCCAATCAATCACGGATGCTCACACGAACACCGAAGGCCAAATCCTTCTCTCCAGCTTCCTCTCAATAGGCGGCTATTCGATGGGACAAGCTTAAGAACTAGTCTCATGGTATTTACAGGAAGTGGAGAGGGGACCTAGCCAAATCTGAAACAAACTCTAACAGGTCCTCCCATCACGGGCTTAAGTTAGGTTTAGGCCTACACTGTACCGCTCCAACCACACCATTCAACATAAAGCCTGCATAGCCCAAAACATATGGATCACCGACAACAATGGGCTTACATGCATGTCCATCAACCTGGATCATATAATCAGTCTGTTTTAATAAAATAAAGTAAATAATTAATGGCAGCCCATAATCAGAAAAATTCTTACAAAATGTCCTCCAGATATTGTCCTCGAAGTATCAGCAGCTTTATCAGATCTTGGTTAATTACACCATTTAATGTTTTTTTAACCTTGCATGAATTCTCTGTAGAATTTGTTTGTTCCATGATGTGCCTTTTCCAAATGTCCCGGTGCTTGTTCAGTTTTCTGGATTATAAAAGTTAGCAAGTTTTTGTTTTTTGATTGTTATCCCATTTTCACATAGTTGGATGCTAGTTGGGCCTTTTCTGGCACACTATATTGTTTGAAATGCTAAGAAAATATAGCTGTTTACATGCATGCAAATTGACTTGCTTTGCTTCTCCTGTTCGTGAAGGTATCGTGCAATCACAAGTGCATACTATAGAGGAGCTGTTGGTGCACTTGTTGTCTATGATGTCTCTCGCCATGTCACATTTGAGAATGTGGAAAGGTGGCTGAAGGAGCTCAGAGATCACACAGATTCCAACATTGTGATCATGCTCGTAGGAACAAGGCTGACTTGCGCCACCTAAGAGCTGTCTCCACAGAGGATGCTAAGGCCTTTGCGGAGAGGGAGAATACCTTCTTCATGGAGACATCTGCCCTTGAGTCAATGAATGTAGAGAATGCCTTCACTGAAATTCTCACTCAGATCTATCGTGTGGTCAGCAGGAAGGCTCTTGATATTGGTGAAGATCCTGCAGCTTTGCCAAAGGGTCAGACCATCAATGTCGGCACCAAGGATGATGTATCAGCTGTGAAGAAAGTTGGTTGTTGCTCAACTTAGCTCCCTGGAGTGAGGCAATTGTTCTTTATGACTTCAGCTACTATGGGATTATGACAAGCTGCCTTGCAATGCCCACATGAAGAAGTTTTTGGCATGATGCTTTTCAAAGTGCTTTCCTCTGAAGAAAGTTAACAATTTCTAGAACACGCTTGAGGAGTTTGAACATCACTTAGGTTTATAGCTATTTAGATTAGAAGTTTAAATTTGGGATAGTTGTCGTCTTCTTCCAATTGACAGAAACCTTTCTTTTCATTAATTTCCTTTTTGAGTTCTAATCTATTGCTTTAATTTAGTTACCACAGTGTTCTGTCATATTTTCTTCTTTTAATGAAATACAATGTACTGAACAAAATAACTTTTTTTTTGATAGGTTGTTTATCTCCAGGATGATTGTTAGTTGATTGTTCCCAATCAATTTCTGAGATTATCAAACAATATATATAATCCATGGTACCATTTATGATTTATCATAAAATGTTTGTAGAGAGGCATTGTTGTTCAACGAGATTATGACAGACTTTGTGACATATGGATGTGAATTGATGAGTTCACATGGGAAATGTCGAGTTTTTAAAAGAAACCTTTCTATCAACATTATCGGAACCAGCTTCCTTTTCATCTTTTTTTTTTGATCTAGAATTTTGAGACTCCAGTAGAATCATTGCAGTGCCAGATCTTTGGTGCTGCTTACCTAAGGCTTCAAAAGAACCCTACCCTTTGCAGTCCATAATCATCGCCTCCAGCTTTGGCAGTCCCTCGCGTTAATTCGCTGAAATGCGGGTGCTTTGTACTGGAGATTTCTGTTTGCAATCATGTACTTGTTATTGATTTTTTTTTTCCTTCCTCTTTTTGTTGGTAAAGCAGCACCCTCTTCTTTCAGATATCCTGCAATGTGCTGATCATCAAGCTTTTTCGAGGCCCACCACGTGTTCAGAGAAGCCATCTAATCTAACCCACAACTAAACTTGCATGCAAGCTTTCAAGATGATTCTGACTTTCCCATGTCCTCCACGCCCAAAGAATAGAACCTCTGGTTAATGCTGATGCTGCGGGAGTCTGTTTTCTTATAACCTAGCACTCTTTTTGTTTTTCTTTTGAGGTCTTTGGACCCCTGATGTATCAAAAAGAAAAAAAGAAAAAAAGACCATTGATTCATATGCAGCACCGGACCCCAGCATCGGCCCCTCAAGCTTAGGAAATCCACTGCAGTACTTTATGGAGACCGTTTGTTGGCGGGTAGACAACAGTAACTGACTTAAGAATTGAGCTGTGTTGGAGTCTGACCGTTGATCTCCGGACCCTGAAACTTTCCACCGTTACATGCCTTGACGTTTTGTGTTTTCCATGTGCGCACCATGCAAGTGAAAAGTTCACGTTCATCGCAGGTGTTGGGTATAAAATATCCTCAGTCGAAGTTCGTAAGAAGCCGACCCTCCCAGGACTCTTCCGACTTCCGACTTTGTGCGATATCTTTCCAGACTTCTCCAGCAGTCGAACTTCTACAGTGTTCCCAAGCTCCTCCGACGGACGAACTCTCACAACGCCTTCTACAAGTGCCAACCGAACTCCTCCGATGGACGAACTCCT
>KE504766.1:894727-913670 GCA_000441515.1 Elaeis oleifera | reverse complement strand
AACTCTTTTTTTCTCCTTCTCCCTTCCTTCCCTCCTCCTCCTTGCCCGGGCCCCTCAAAATAATGCTGGAGCCAAATATACATCGTTCTCTTTGACAACCGCAAAAATATTGATAGGGAAGGAACAAGTGACATGGTTCACTGTCTATCTTGCTTGATCATAATACTGTTAATTGTTAATTTCCCTTATCATACTTCATGGCATCTAGTTTACAATTTGGTTACCCTCCTCCATGAAAGTGTGACTTTTCATATTTTTTATCTCGACCTAATTTTAAATAGAGAAATGTTTCCATTTTTCCAGAAACAGGACTATTCATTAATATGTAATATCTTCTACTAATGACTTTAGGCTAAACATCCGGCAAAATGCTCCTTCCCATCCTATTTCAATGGGAACAGACAAAGGTTGCAACTATTTATTTAGTTACCAAGGCAGAAAAAGGGAAGTTACATGCAAGCAGTCACTATGAGGTGCAACATAGCAAAACGAGAAAATTGCAAATTTTAAGTAAACAAAACTATAAGTAAATAACATGAGTCATGAAAGTTAGGAAGATTGTATATTTTCAGCAAAACTTGGTAAAACTCCAATAAAATATGTTGTGAAAAGAACACAGGGCACAAATCCCCCACAAATATGTGAAAAAATTAAAATTCAATGCTTTTATCAAAATTTTGAGCAGAATTAGAATCACTAATTCTTTGAGGAAGAACATCCACCATATGGGTAACATTCGCACAACAATTACCGGATCATTTTAGTACCCCCTTTTCCTAAGTTTTGCATCTCCTAAGGATAGGTCCCAAAATACGTAGGTCGCGCACGCACGCACGCACACACACACAGAGATGAAAAGGAAATAATTTACCTCAAACGGTGGATTTCTAAGTTCATAGCTAATTCCTGGAACTGTCCCAAAGATTGGAGGTACGTACATCTGTTCAGATATGGATGGCATGGGCCCTACAAATCTGGAACATGATTCTTGATCATTCCTCAGAGCATACACATTGTCTGAATGCAAGTTGTTGAATGGATGCCAGTAAGATGGTGCTGGCATTTGAGTGTGATAGCTGTAACTTTGGACTTGCATGATTTGCACAGGTGAATAATTTGATAAGCATTAGGAAAGGATGGATTATGCATATTACGTGCAGCATATCTGTTGGGTGGATTGCCCTGGTATTCATGTACACTTGTGTCTGCAACTTCTACATGCCCTGAATTTAGGCATATCCCTGGAAAAAAGCAAAAGATCTTTCAATCAGCAGTCCATCCTTTACAATAATAAAAGGATAGGTGAAAATGTAGATAATACCAAAGCATTACCTGAAGGTTGAAAGGACTGATCCATTTGATTCCCTTGAAGCAAATAGTTATGATGACATGAAAATGGATGCACAGGCTGAGGGCTGATGGCACTAGATCTGTCCTTCACAAGTCTATGAGAATCTTCTGTGGTAGTTAAAATACCATTAGCTTGGTATCCAGGTACAGTAAAAGCTGTGACACTTGATCCACCATAATTATATGGCTCCAGCCATGGTGACAGTTCAGAATTCAGGAAGAGATAGGCAGAGGAAAATTTGAGTTCTCTACTGCATTATAATAGTCAAAGTTTCTGCCACAACTTCTGTATTCTTTCTTTTGCGAGGCTCGTTAAGACCATCAATGGAGTAGTTATCTCTACCATCATTCATGACAGTTCCAAAAGCCCTTTGATTAGTGGAGGATAGCACATGATCAACAGACCTTTTGTTTATAGGTATAGACAGAAGTCTACTTGAAGATGAAGGCAGGCAAGGATTATAGAAGTTTGCTGGAGCAACCTCACCTACATAATTGCCTGAGACAGGTTGGCAATATTCCATTCCATTGTAGTGATTTCCATGGATGCAGTTTCTTCTATAAGGATCTGCAATGCAGTTTCTTCTAGAAGGATCTGTAAATTGGAGATGAAGACCTGCAGAATTCCCTGAAGCTGGAAGAACTGGAGGTATGCTCTGATTTGTGGAGTTCAGGGAGCTGCCTAGAATATGCAGTCATTAGGATGAAGGTGATTAAGGCCTTGTTCTGATCTCATGTCACGCACTTGATGATTCTGTAGCACATGCCCCATGCTTGTTATCCAAGTTTTAATACCTCCAGACCACGGTGATAATTTAGTTTAACTACTGAGCTTTGTCACCAAAAAGATGTCTGCTCTCAAAGTAACATTATAAACAGGAGTTAGACAAAAGCAATATGAAAGCATAAAAGAGACATGTAATGATGGAATTTTGAGGGAAAAAATATATAAAGAATGGAAATTGTAAATTAACTAATTAACCAAAAAAAAAAAAAGGAACCAAAAGACAAACAAAATGCCATCATAACATGAGACCCAGCAAATATCATGAAGAAAATGCAAGTACTCTATAAGAGAGATAGATAACTTCTTTCAATGCCAACTACGAGTTGTAATAGCTATCAGTCATGATTAACCGTGCCAGAGGGTAGACCAGTTTTATTTTCGATTTCTAGCTTCTTCACCAAAGAGGAAAAAGAAAAAAAAATCTCTTTAGCAACTTAACAAGTAGATGAAATTACAGCATGGCGAACAGCACCAACAGGCCATCTTAGGGAAAGATAGTGAAGCTAAGAACATTAACCCTGTCATGCATTTTATCAGAATGGAAGCTAGTAGGTTTCATTTTTTTAACAAATTCTTGAAATTTGTAGATTGTTTCATTCAGATATATTCACATTTTGTTCTTACCTAAAATTAGTCGTATTCCTCTTTCACAATTTAAGTCTTGCAATCTATATTTTTCCCTTCTAATTCATCATCTTTTCAAGAAGACTAAAGTTGCATCAACACTAAAATATTCCTCATCTAGCTGGTTCATTACAACATTAACTAGTTTTCTTGCGCAAAATTACGACATAAAAAAAACCCTTACGACATCAAAATTCACAAAAAATATAAAAAATTAAGACTTTTATTCATCAAAATATAACTTAGAGAGAAAAAAGGGGAAAAATACCTTACGTCACCGCCACCGCCACCACAAGAAAGTACGGAGCCCCTCTTCCCCCTTCTCCTGCGGCCGGAGAACATAACAAGACTATTAATAGACCACCAAAGAAGAGATCACGAGCCGGAAAAGGGAAGAAGGAAGACAAAACTTGATATCCAAAAAGGACCGGCGGCGAAAGGGAAGCGTAAAGGGATGGAGCAGAGAAAACTTACAAACTTGGGATATCGCTGGCGATGGCGTTCGAAGTGGGAAGGAGTACGATCACGATACCTTCCGTGCCACGTTCGAAAGGGCGACGGGAAGGGGACACGATAACGGAAGAGCGACCAACAGGGCGAGGGGAAGGGATACGATAACGATACCTTCCGTGACGAGTCCAAGAGGGCGAGGCCACGGGGGCTATCAGCCGAGGAGGTGAAGAAGGAGAACGACCAGCGAAGGGCGGTGCTTTGCTTTCCTCCCGTCCTCGAATTTATCGGCAAATGCAAGCTATCAAAAATCCTTTTTTTTTTTGGTAGGGTAATAAAGTGGAGTTATAAAGACGGTGACGTTGCAGTGGCATTCGGAAGGGCGCATCTTAGAAGTTTCCTGAGAAACAGAACCGACCGTCTAAGTTCGCGATTATTCGGTCGTTTTGGATTCTTGATATATATTTTTTTTACACCGCCTTCAAAAAATATATCACTTAATTTTAATAAAATATTTTTTCTCTTTATATTTATTTATCCAATCAAATATCATAATAATAATAAATATCATAATAATGATATAATATTTATTATATTTATATATAATTATTAAATATTATAAATTAATAGGATGTCAACGACACCGCATCTTATTATAATTTTATAATAATTATTAAATATTATAAAATGAACAAATATCTTAATAATATAATACATCATGTTTGCATTGCATTGTATCTTATTAAATTTTATAAATAATTATTAAAATATTATAAAAATTAATAAAATATCATAATAATATTATGATATCTTATAAATAATTATCAAAATATCATAAAAACTAACAACACGTCATAATAATATTATGATATTCTATTTGCATCTTATGATATCATGTTGCATCCTATAAATAATTATTAAAATATTATAAAATTAATAAATATTATAATAATAACATGAAATTTTATTTGTATCCCATGATATATTATTGTATTCTATAAATAATTATCGAGATGTCATAAAATTTAATAAGATATAATTATATTATTATAGTATCATGTTGTATTCTATAAATTATTATGTAGTAAAAACTAACAGGACGTTATAAACATCTAGTTGCATCTTATGAAAAAGTAACATATTATTTAATTTAAAAATAATATTTAATAAAAAAATTAAAAATATTAAGTTATATTAAATATATATCTCTTTATTACTTATCCAATGCGGTATAGTCTGACGAAGCAATATATTTTTTTTCGTCGGATATGATGGATAAAAAATTATTTTAAATTTTTAAATAAAATAGAATCAATTTTTGAGTTACGGGTTAAAAGGGGTCACGCAGCAGTCACCGATGTGATTGATTGAGCCCAATTAAGTTGGTGATAGCAAACCAATCTACCTCAATCCCCAAACCAGCCACCTAGAATGGGTGAAAATCGAAGGATCAAGGATCTAAACGCCTCCTTTATGAAGACTTATGCCCGATGTGGACCATTCCTCGACGCTGTGTGTAAAACCTCAGGAATGGAGACTATCTATCGTCATGATGAAAAAACCTAACCCGTGTAGGAGAAATAATGAACAATTGGCCACTGAAAATCCATGTAGGAAAAGAAAATGTTCACTCATCATACAGTGACGATTCATGGATACGTATTTCCGACCAGGATTAGAGAAATGATAAAAATGACAAAGATTTCAACAAACTACATATAATACAAGAGGAAAATAAGAGGTGGTTGGAAAAGGTTTCAAAGACCTTTCTTTTCCTTGAAGTGAGAGTCCTCAGATAGAAAAATGCATATACGAGCGCTTCTTATTATCAAAAAAGATAAATCTTGAAGACAGTATAATTGCTTTCAAACTGTCTTGCATGAAGAACCAATCCTAGCATGATGGAAAAAATATGTGGACTTTCTTTCTCGAGAGATAATTAGATCTGGGACCTAATTACTTCTATCCAATAAATTAGAGAGATATGGTTAGCATTAATACATGAGAAAGAGGAACAAAAAGAGGAACAAAATATATCAAGAATAGATAAAACTAGATCTACACCAAAATTAATATTCTCAAACAACGGACTCAATCTTTCTCTTGACCTTTGCCGAGATGAAGATTATCCATTTTTTGTTAAGTGGCTTATACGATACAAACTATCGCGTCCATTTTTTTTTTCCCCTGAATGAAAATGTCTTCGGTTTCCTTCATTCCAGATAAGCCAGCAAATTACAACTATTAAGGTCAGCCAGCCCAATAGAAAGTCTCTGTTGATATTCCACTGTCTCCAACTATTTAAGAAGTCATCCAACTAAACTAGCAGGAGATGGATACATATATTATCAAGAAAAAAAAGTTCCAAACCCTTCAAGTGGCAGAACATGATAGAATACATGTCAATAATCTCACTATCCAGACTGCAGGTGATATAAGCAGCTCATGTTGGCCAACCTCTCTTGGACAAATTTTCCATGATAAGGATTCCATGTTTTGAGAGCAAGATAACAAAGCACTTAGTCTTATCAAATAGAGGGAGCTTCCAAAGCAAAGCACAAAGTTTTGTCCGACAAGGTTGTGTTCTTTGGCTGTCAGTCTTCATTGGAGAGCAGTATTCTCAATTCTCAACTCATGCCCAATGAATGTGAAATGGTTTCTCGCTGAGACTGAGGTTGGAATTTTCCGATCGGCCTGTTTAACTGGTTATGTGAATTTTCACGTTTCATGTTGCAGAGATTTGCAGCTTTCTAGCCCCACTAACATCGGGCGTCTAGACATTGGAGCTAACGCGGTTTATATATCGAAGGTACTGATTTTGACAAAGATGCATTGGCCATTTTCCATGTTTTGGAAAGTGCTGTGCAATCATGATTGTTTGGTTGCTAGCTTGTTCTTGTTTCAGGTAGGTTTAGCAATCGCTGTTGGATATGCAATGGCCCTATTTTGACTGCAGAATCTCATATGAGTTCTTTGGCATAAATGACCAGTTGGCAGGTACCTTGAACTAAAGAGTTTTGCGCATAGACATGGATTTGTCTTGGTCTTTGTTTTCATCAAGAAATGTGAAAATTTATAGCTGTATTTTTGTTCTTCTCTTTTCCCTACGGATGGCTATAAGTTGTGCAGCCAACTTTTTGAAGAGTATATATGTAAAGACAACTCCAGAGGCAAACGAAATTATAGACATTCACTCCAGTGCACTTAAAGCTACGGTGACCTGGCACTTCAGGCCGCATACACCTTAGCTAGAAGAACATATTTGTGCAATAACATTTTTCTTTAATTCAAGACAAGATATTCTGTTTCAGCAAAGCCTGTGGGGGCCAAGGTTTTAAAGTCAGAGAACCGCATTGATATTCTAAAGGGGAATCTGATGTACAATCCACCTTTAAGTGAGAGGACAACATACTGATGCAAGAGGTACTAGTTTATAAATACTTTGCTGGATTTGTTTCTTTTATTAGTTGAGAGTACAAGGATTAATACTTGGAAACATTGAATTGGGTTAGCAAACCACTCCTTGGAGAGTATATTGCAGCCCAGAAGACAGAAACCGTCTAAGACGTTGGGATTAGAACATGTGAATGATCCTTGCCCTGTTATTCCAGCAAATCTGACAAGCTGAACTCTTAGGAGATAAAGTTACAGGCAGTTAATTTTAGCTTTGTTATCTATTTTATTGGATGACTCATCTCAGCCATAGTAATCCATCTTTCAGACTGACCTATTCTGCTTGTAATAACGAGATTTGCCAAACCGCTTTGCCAGTGAAGTATCTCAGTTCAAGCTCATGGAGACCGAGCATTTGCAGGACACACGATATTTCATACTTTTATGGAGGCTGAGATGTCCTTGTCTGTGGATCGCCTGCAGGTAAATCTAGAAATTAGTAGCATTTCCTATTTCTGTTGGCTTGGGTTTCTAATTTCTCCCTGATAAACACGAATGGTTGCTTTCTTAATATTACAAAGGTAAAAGAAGAAAGGAACCAAATAATCTTTTAACTCAAGTATTCCCCATCAATATTCGAGATAAGAGTCCATCGTCGAAGTCGTACTGAACTGAAACACTATTGGATGTGCCATCGCAAACATTAAATTATCATTTCGAGGACGTGTCAGGGCTGTTGAAATCCATGTATGCCTTGATTTGCGTGGAGGAAAATGCATCCTTCCTCATGGATGCTTGTCCAAGCTGATGTGAGGAAATAAGTGATGAAGCTTTTCGGTGATCTTAGGTCCCATCCACTCTCTGATGCTTTCCTGTGTCCAATAGCTCTTGACTGGATTGAGGCAAACTCGTGGTCGTTCCTAAACACCAACGAACACTGTAGAATTTCTTTGATTAGCAAGCCCCTAATCTAGCAGCCATGCCCCCCTCGACCACATACTGTCAGTAAAATGACACAATGATCACCCAACACCTCAGCAGCAGTAGTGGTTTTGGGCATTTCCAAAGCGAGGGAGGTTTAAGGGGTTTTGGAATTAGCAGCCTGGGAACCCATTAATCCCAATAAGCGAAAGTGATGGAGTAGATTTGCTGCTGAACTCAGCTAATGATCTTTAGTTCTCTTGAAATCTGGTCCACGTGGTAAAATCTTTCCACAGACCCAGCATTTCGGCATGAAGCCTGCCCCAATTTCTTACCACTGGCTTACGTGACACTTGAAGAAATTACATTGTGACTGCATGGCAGTAGAAACCATTATCCACGAGCAATTCCTGCAGCTCGCCACTTACCGGCGCTGCATATTTTGTGATGCTGCATAACGGCTTGCATTTTTCAGCCAATCCCTGGTTTCATTGTGCTCCACTAACAAATCTGAGATAAAAGGAATACTGCTCGAAGTTAATGGCATGACGGAAGTGATGGAATCTGCATGCATGCTAACAAGGCAAAGATTGCTCTTGTGCGCATCTAGCAAAATAGTTGCAAATTCAGAACTAAAAGCCTAGTTCTCAAATACAGATGTTTTCTGCGGTTAACATTCATAAATATCATTAGATAAACTACAAACTAATTCATGCTGCACCAGGATCAGCTGGAAGTAGAACAACTTAACAACAGCCATGAATAGCAGCAGATTTGAAGTCACACAGCATACACCATCGTGACTGTTGTGAATCAAAAGGTCTCCATTGATAATTGATATCATAAAACAGAGCATGATGGCTTATGTTTCTGCTGCAATTGGCAAGGTTCAAAATGCTTTCGATCACCCATGCGGTTAGTCAGCCGTCCTTGGAGATGCAGCTCTGCTGCAGTGCATGCTTTCACCGGTTTGGTCTTTACCTCATTCCTTTAGATTGTCTATCCAGCAAAATGTAGTGGGAGCAAAGTTCTGAAGCCTTGTTCCAAAAGGCTGATGCCATTATCACAAAATGAGTCAACTGTCACCAGTGCCGGATTGAGCAATACAACCGTCACTCCCATTACAACTGCGACAACCAATAGCATAGGACCATGATCCGACACCCTGAGAAAATCGTTGAAAGCAGGTGTTCCTTCTCTTTTCCCTTTGAACTTTAAATAACAGAGGGTACCACCTTTTAAGACACCAGTACGAATTTCCTGCAGTTAATAATGCCTACTAAAATATATATAAATTACAGTACCTGCAAATAAAGGTGCAGTTAGAAACCTATTTTAGCAACGGATTACTTAGAAGTTGCAATTTCTGTACTTGGAAAAGGTAAATTTTGTGACAAGGGAGGATACTTGGCGTGATTGATCAATTGGCCTTGCCAATGCAAATGAGGATTCCGGAGCTACTGACATCAACAACTCAATCAGAACAACCTCATGCGGACAAGGAATTTTAAGGGTTGGCTCTAAAAGACCTGCCCAGGAAAACCCAGTGTAAAACTAAACATAATGTTCCTACCATTTATGAAAGGAGTAAAATTCTAGTTGATGATTGAGCTTACCAGGGGAAAGCTTTCGTTCGCCATACAATTCCTTTACTAGGGGATTGGAGGCCCAATTATTTACAGCTACACGGCTTGTTGGCTGAAACCCGATTATCTTTCCATCTCCTGACAAGACCACCTGCATAAGAACAGAGAAATGTCATATAGCAAGATGGAGAAAAAGCATAGGTAAACGTAATTGAAGTTGAAAAAAATGCAAAATGGATTGCAGAATATATTGAGCACTTCTTGCTGGAAGGAGCACATGGAGACCACAGAGAAAATAGATTCAGGTAAGATCAAACTAGATTGATACATCAGAGAAAACCAAATGTAAATCTTCATATGCACAGGGCCACATGCATATCCATCACTATGAAAATGATGAAATAACACAAGAATATACAACTAGAAAGTATAAGGAAGTATGAACCATATGTGGAGATTCAACTGTCACAGTTTGCAAGCCCGCGAGCTAACATTTAGGAATGGGATATTGGATATTCTAAACTCATGTTCAAACATTTGATATTGTTTTCCCTGGTCAGAAAATTATATCATGCAAAACCAATCTGGCTGCCTCCTTCCCCTGATCCCCCACCCGCCCAACCCAAAACAAATCCAACAGAAATCAATTACTTATTTCATCCTAGGTAACCTACACTAAGATCACTGACAGAGCCAGGATTATATTCTTGAAGGAGCCAAATACAAAGAAGGAAAAGAATAACATATCATAATTACAAAATTTTGTTATGCAACAACCATGGATTTAATCATCACAAGGTACCATAGTTTGAATCAATAATACCACTATCAAGCAAAAGAGAGAAATATTAATTTTTAAATAACATCATTTATATGGTTTGCACCAAGATTTTCCAGATCCTCTACCGTGTGCATGTTTTGCACCACAGAGGGCTGTACAGCCCTCAATAGCAGCCATGCATCCCATCATGAAGACGGATGACTGTTAAACATGGCATGTTTTGTTGTGTGCCAAACATAGTGCATTGTGATGGAATGCCAAACAGCTTTGACAGCCATCCATCTCCGCATGGGATGATCTGGCAGCTATCACAGGTTGTACAGCCCTTTGCAGTAGTGCCAAATATGCACCACAGAGGATCCCGATTCTTGTACTAGTACATGAAACGGTTTCTTAAAAGAATAAATAATTATTATTATTTCAATAACCATGGCATGACAAAAAAAAAAACACAGAGAGATCATTAATTATGAACTATGATTTTTATGAACTTAGTATAAAGTGGACAGAACTTATATGTACAATACAGGATAGGCCGCAAGGAAAGATGGAATGGTAAATGAGCTAGAAGCAATAACCAATGGTATGAGTTTGAATGAATATACACTGACAGATAAACAGGTTCAAATCTGTGTCAATAGGTGCGGAAAGAAGACACAAGACATAAGTCAACAACAGTAGTAGTTAGAAAAGATTTGATAAATCAAGCAACATCAGTAGTATCCTGTAATTGACTAATTGACAGATAATTTCCAAGAGCTCATACTCGATAACTGGTGGCTATGGTACACATATCTGACAGTCAACCAAAAATTGTTTAGGATAGAAATCTACATAATAATATTTGAGGAAAGGGAAGAAAATAGCAAAGTGTTTGAAATTCAAAGGACACAACTTGCAGCAGTACTCTGTGTAGGGGGAAGAGTTCTTCAACTTATCTTTTCACTACTTTGAATCATGAAGCACATGATGGTTATGATTTTGCTCCATAAACAAAGCAGATCTTTTCAGAAAAGAAACTAGCAGACATGGGGAAAGAAGAAATTAACAAGGGAAAGAAGAGGAAGAAGAAGATGACTAACTAGAAGGCGATCCTGGTGCAATAGTGACACACATATCAGACAATCTTTTCAAAGCGTACGCTATACAACCACTAATCCACACTTAAATTCTGATACCAGAGATATATCCAGATGCTAACATGGAGATATTATTCAATTAATTATAGAAATCTAACCTGTTTACAGATTAAACTGCAACAATTACCTGAAAACTAGCAATATCCTGTGCAGTCAACAGACCATCCGCATTAATTGTCTCAGAAGAAGATACATTGGTAGATAATTCTGCATTGGTTTGTACATCACCAGGACAACATGTAGCATCTTCTCTTGTACCATCAATGGCATGCAACATGAGACTGTTATTCCTCAAGCAAGGAGGAAGTTTTCCAGTCCATGCGCCAAGATTTGCATCAAACATTATATCCCCAGGCCAACAAAGTGCATCTTTGATCTTCTTGACAATTGATACACACAAAGCTTCTACCTATCCACCAAAATTCAAAATCACAGAGATTTGGCTAATTGAGAATATAAATAAATAAATGAACCTTCAGGAAAAGTAACTTCACAAGGTACAACATGCAGAATAGGTGTACTCCTGCAAAGAGTGTGCTGCTTAACACTCATCAGTATAGTCGCTCATGGAACTTCCCAGCTTTTAGGAACATGACAAACAATAAAATTTGCTTTAAAACAAAATGATTCATTATTTTTTTCCCAAAACACACACAAACACTAGATGATTGATGCATAAACTCATCGATCACATAGCATTACATACCTCAGCAACTTCAAGCAGCCGCAGATGGCAGCTATCAGTTTCAGACAATGGAACAGAAGTATTTTGCTCCAAAGCTTTTCTGGATTTTCGAAGGTGAGGCCAACATACTTGAGCAAGAACACTGATTAAAATAACAATGAATCCACCAGCTAAGGAACAAATATCATTTTCCATGCAGAACTCTGCAGCAAGTAGGATCAACAATTATGATATGCAACTGCAGATGGTACAATGTAACTATTTATTGTAAGTTGGGTATTGTACCAAACAGGATAAGACCACAGATAGTATCTGATGGTTGTTGGGCCTAAGTTATTTATATTATGCTATGTCACGTTAAACTTGCATAGCCTAAAGATCAGCTCACATGAACGTCATGGTGCGCAGTTCTTCTCAAAGACAGCTTGCCATAACCCAAGTTTATTTCCAAATACAGAATATAAAAGAAGCTGAACATATGAACAAAAGAGAAGCATATGCTTACCTTATTCCTTGAGACATTTGACGATTTTGTAACCAAGTTATATGAAAGTTGTTTGTCTGGTAATGTGTATTGGTCTTCATAATACATGTCAAGAATATTTGCCAATTCCACCTGCATTTTATTTGAATTTGTAGTCAAAACAATTTTGTGTGACATTTTTCAGAAATACCTCGAAATGTTTTTAACAAAATATTTTTGAGAATGAAATTTTAGTCGTAAGTTAACTTTCACATCAACAGTTGACCAAAAGTTGCATATCTGATACTTTGTCAGGTAAAGAGAATCTAACAAAGACTCTTAGTGCTCAAATTTGAGTTCAGGGAACAAAAGACCTAATATATGAAAGTAATTCTGAAAGTAAAAGAACTTTCACTGCCATTCGAGGTAGCATGTAATTGGATTTCCTACCAGGATCTAGCCTTCCAAATTCATAGCAGGCCCCTCTCTCATCCAATGAGGCCATTGCTAGGAATTCAACAACATCATCAAGGATTTATGTCAGGTTCAGAAATATAGTACAACTTACTTAAACATTATTAAACACTATTGATGTGGTATATATGGGGAAGGCTTGCTGTTGGTTAAGGTTATCTTAATAAATGATTGTGCTCCTTATGAAAGATGAATGTGAGGATATGAGGATGTGTTTTCACTCTATTCTCAGAAAGAAACCATTTTCACTGGTTAATTGACATTGAAGACCAAGAATGATGAGTAACAGCCTGGAGACTTGGCGAGAACAAATTCCACAAAAAGTGCATGCTGTCAGCCAGTGACCTTCTTTGGGAAGGGAAGGGGTCTCTAGACTAAAGAAACACGTTGCATGCCTGGATATGAAGATGTTTTAGAATGCACTATGGTGTTCAAGTAAATTATAAGGGCTATGAGAAATCGAATAGTGTGACCAAAGTATGAGATTTGATATATTTTTAGCATATACAATTTGGCGCATTGGCTTTAGAATACTTTGTGTATTGACAAGTACAAGAAACAGGAGAGCAAGGAACCCCTACGATCTAGAGATCCAGATTAGAAGCACCACTTGGAGGCAAATACCAAATAAATAAAATAATGGAAGTTGAGGGAAAAATATATGCATTTCCAATATTCCCAATATAATCTTGGCAGTTGGTCAAGTGAAAGGTGGCTAGGTCAAGTGAAAGGACAATGAGCATGACAAGAGTGTGAGATTGGGTGCAATGAAGGCATCATTAATTATTGGGTAGTTTCAGAGAGAAAAGAAGGGAATTTTGGAATCAAGGACATGAATTCATATATTAAACAATGCAGGTCGCATGAAAATGCCAGGTGATTGCTAATTCAATAAGAATAGAAATTGACATTGGTTGGTCCATGTTGAAATGGTTCCAGATGTTTCGCCCCGTCCCAACATTTGCAGCAAGATCCAAAACATTTTGGCTCCATAATCAACATAGTGTACAAGGAAAACACAAGGATTGTTTACCCAAAATTATCATGATAAGGAGGTCAAGTAACTTGCAACTTTAAGAATCAATGGGAGCTCTACAATGTCACCCCTTGTTTAACAGTAGTCAATGTTTGAGAAGGATAAGCATCATCAGTTTCTTTATAAATTGATAGAAAGATTGTCTTCAACAATTTTGGGATGCCTCAACACAAACTTAAGGCCACATCCTTTACTTGAAGAATAAAGTTATCAGTGAAGTGGGAGGAATTGATATTATGCAAGCATGATTGAGGACTGCAACCATTGTGTAAAAAAGATGGTGAGAAATAGATAATGAAATACATAAGTCAACATAACCAACACTAGTGCTTGAACTAATGAGGAAATAAGCATATAGAGATAATGTTGAGGCTTCTGTGACTAAGTTTCCCATCAAATGAAAGTCTGACACTAAAATGTGAGGACCTGCAACAGCAAAAGCTTTCTGAACGTGAGTTCTCTTCTTCATGGATGTGAAAGCTGTTTATTACAGAATTGTAGGAAACATAGTTAGCCAGAGATATGAACTTGGTAGGCATAGTTATATTCAAAGTTGCTTGTTCTATTAAAAGAAATCTAGAAATGAAGGATTATCAGGCACCTTTCTTTTGGAATGATGTGGGCAAGCTTAAGAAGGATATTCATGGGGCAAAAATGCAATCCTAGGTCTAAAAAGAATGCAATTTAGTATATTCTTAGCATATGAACCTCCTACTCAGGGTATTGCATCCACTTTGAAATCTTGATTCTCACCCGCTTCTTAGAAATTCCAGCCCCCTCTTCCATTAGGCATATTTTATTGCAATAAACTTTACCATATAAACATGTTGTTCATATATGAATGCTCAATATAATTTTAATTCCCTTTTGAAAGAAATTGAAAGCTTTCAAAATGTAAAGAAAGGGACTTTTCTAGTTCGCAATAATATGTATTCATGATGGTGTTTTAAGGTGCAATGCAAAGTTGTCAAGGCGTCAACCTAGGCAAATAGGTGAGTCATCTAGGCATCAGCTTGGACAAATGAGAGAGTCGCCTAGGCACAGGCCTGAGCAAACAGGCGAGTCACCTAGGCGCCTAACCAGGTCTAGAGCGCATAGGCAAGGTCTGTCTGAATGGCCCTCCAAGCGAGCAGTTTCCAAATGTTCTAGGTGCCTACTTGCAAGTGGGCATCTCCTAGGCTGCCCATGTCACTGGGTGGTCACCTAATCCAACCCATCAATTAGGGTATCCCAGCTAAATCTGAGTCCAATTGACGTGAGATAGAGCCTAGCCAAACCAATAACAGGAGAAAAAAGAGTAAAAGAGAGGAAATAAAGGGGGCGATTCAATTTAAATTAGAAAACCTAGGACATGGTAGACTTCTCGCTCCATTCATCCAATTCAATCCCTCTCCACTCTCATCCCCAGTGCGATGGCCGACGGGCTTGTACAGTGGCCAATGAGCTTGCATGATGGTTTGTGGTTGACAATGACCTCTCCATCTCTCTCATCTCACCTGCAAATCTCCCCTCCTCTCTTACTCTATCCATTTCTCTCTTCTCTTCTCCATCTCATTCTTTTCTTTTTCCCCTTCTTGTCATTAATTCTATTAAAGGATGTCTAAAACTCCGAGCGTCCAACACTTGGGAGACTTTTTCATTTCATATCTATGAGAGACTTAAGGATAGTCTCACAGAGACAAAAGAAAAGGAAAAGTAATACTAACAATTAGTAGTTGATACTTGATATAGCTGCTATTTAGACTCAAACCCTTGGTAATGCTAAAGACACCACTGGATCGTTATAGATGTCATAGTTGTATCCTTTCTTCCCTTCTGATTCATTGGCCGGTTTAAGTTCAGCTGTTTTCCTCCATTTAAGGATTCTTTCATAGAGCAAGGCAAGGATAACCCTGTTGAATCATGGGATTTCCCATATAATACTATATTGGACCCAACCGGCCCAGAACAGCCAGACCTCCCTAGACATTCGTAGGGATAAAAAGGACCGTTTTATCCTGCAGTGTTTTGATCTCTGCCCCCATGACCCTCATCTTTTCCTCTCCTTCTCCTTTCCTCCATTCCCAGCGCCCCCCCCTCCCCCTCTTTCTCCAATTTGATGATCCTATCCCAGGAATCCAATGGGATTCTAATACAATTACCCAATCAGGTTATAAATATTTTTTTTTGGGTTTGTTTAAGTATCACAAGCTTGCTGCTCACTTTAGGAACTTATTATGAGTAGATATTTAATATTATATTAAATCACATTTTACCAATGAACTAAGCAATAAATAGAACTCATGCATTCATTGTCATCAACATATCTTTGGATCATGTGATATGAATAGCTTATTTAGAATAAGGCAAGTTTTGATCAATAGTTAAAACATACGAATATAAATGATTTTAAAATTTATACAAATTATAGCATCTCAGTAGTCACCTAATTGCCTAGGCTATCACCTAGGCTATAGGAGGGTCCGTTGCCTAGAGTCCTTAGGCTTTTGATAACCATGGATCAATGCATTGTGTTGGACCTTAACCATAATAAGCACAATACATGATAGACTAATCATTGATCTCCAGCTCTTTATTGAACACAGATAGAACTTCTTAAGACAACTGGACAATAAGGCATTGTTGACCTCCAACATTTTATTGAAGAGTTGATCGAACTTCTTCAAACAATAAAATCATGATGTACATGCACTATAGCTCATAAATTAGAAACACAAATAAAATAAAATGCAAATAACACATGCATAAAGTGCATTTTCTGTCAGATTTTCTATTGACAATTTGATTCAGTTAAACCATGAAGAGTATGCACCATGGCTCATAAATCAGAAACATGAAGAAGAAGAAGATGCAAAGCCCACATGTGTGCATTCGTCTTCTATTATTTGCAGCAATATCACTTGAATTTCAATTGAAATGCATAAAGAAGAGTGCAACAAAAGAATTGATCGTTCTTATGTATAATCTGGAATTCCAGCTCACTACTTGGAGACCAAGTAGATGTTATTTATTAAGAGGATATCCAGGCAATTCAAGATGTCTCCGATTATTACTTTGTATTATTTATCAAAATATTTATCATTTATGTTTGTTGTTTTGAACAATAATATTAAAATCTTCATCTTCTGCTCCCATATTAATTGGCTTGGGTTCTTTTAAGCAAAAAAATCATAAAGAAAATCTGGATGGAACAGTTGATGAGACTGACTTATCATTTATCAATAAACAGCATGTCTGAAGCAAGTATAATGGGAATTCAAGAAATAATGAAACATTTAGAAGTCATGGAGATTAAGTTTAGGTTAACTTTCACATACAGAGATGACACCAGCATGGGATCATGGTGCACAAGTAGCTCCACATCTTGTCATTGTTATTGCAATTAGTTCCTTCTCCTGACCATCTTCCTAATTACTTGTATTTAATTTAAGCACCAGAACTAAATTCCAATAATGATGTGTTGTTTAGGAAATGGTACTTGATGTTTTAAGAAAGGAGGGATCGGATTTTGTTGCCTTCTAATAGTTATAGGAAATCCTTGAGGTCAAAGTGTTACGGTCATGTTATCAAACAAATCAAGTGTAGTGCCCATGTCAGGTATTAAAGATATAGATTGATTAGCTATAGAATGCTAAAAAATCAAAATCAGGAGATTAAGAGCACAAGGAAAGAATAAATATACCATTTGGAAGTGGGTTAAAAGAACTTCCCACCTATTCTCAGCTAATTTCTGCCATCCTTCCAGCTTTGTATCCTTAAATGTATGAGAATCAATTTGCAGCCTGTAAGCAGGAATGAACTCACTCGTCCAATCACTGAATCCAGGACCTCCATATTTAACCAACCTTGAATAACTAGGTGGTGCACACCAACGATGCTTCATTTTCCTCTCTTTATCTAACGACTTCTCCTTCACCAGATTAAATTTGTCCACATGTTTCCTTGCATTTCCCACCATCTCACCTTCAGAAATTCTATATATACAAATGGACGAATCAACCGAGCAGTTATGTCGAGGCTTCTGAAGCCAATCAAATAAATTATTTGATGGCAAATCACCCGCATGTCCATGGTAATTCCTTTCAGTGTCCTGAAGAACGCAAGAACAGATGGCCTCAGCAAGAGACGAAAGAAATCTTTCATCTGACGAACTAACAGTAATGTCTGTTGGATCCTGCCATAGAAGATAAGCAAGTCAATAGACATTACTAAACCAAAGGGAACATATAGACCAAAAGTTATACAAGCCAGTTATGACCTCTCTAGGGCTGGCAAGATCTTTCATGTCTCTCTTGGTTCCTGGGCTGAACAATGAGAGTTGGAAACTCCACAGTCGTTGCAACACAACTTGTCTAAAGGTCATAGCAAGTATATTCTTTGAAACAGTAGGACTGCTGGACAGGATATCTGCAGTGAGACTACTCCTCAACGTCTTAGCCTTTTCTTCACCTTCTTAGCTGGTAAAAACTATCAAAGAAGAAAACTTTTCTCAACAAAATTAAATCTATGCTGAACGGATGACCTAACTATGGATAAAAATCCACCCAAAATATTACTTTTCAAGAATCTTTCCCAACGTCATTGTACCAAGAACTTTTGAAAACAAAATTTGAGTTTATAATCACAAGAAGTTTTAAATTTGCATCAACTTTCTCTAAAAATCAGTTGGGTAATCGAACTGACCAGTCTGGTGGAGACCGTACTGTGCTCGTCGGAGCTGCCAGGTAACACTGTCTCGACGACCATGGTGGATTTGCCAGAGGATAGGTGGTCCTCGGCGGCATCGCCGCCATCGGCAGCGGCGGCGGTGAGGGCCTGATCATAGCTGACGGCTCCAACAAGGGTTAGACGAGCAAGATCGCCCTCGTACGACCGGACGGCGGGAAGGTGGGTCCTGGCCTCATCGACGGCGTCGTCCGACGATCCCACGAGGGCCTGGAGGATCCCCTGGTCGGTAGTGGGTAGGGCGGCGGGAAGACGGCTGCGGAGGCGAAAGAAGAGCGGCCGGCGAGTGATGAGGGTTCGAGGGGAGAAGGCGGCAGGGTTTCGCGAGAGGAAGGGGGATGGAGGGAGGAAGTGGAAGGAGGGGAGGCGGAGAGGAAGGGGAGGAGATTGGAGGGAGGAGAGCGACATGGGCGCGGAATTGGGTGCGCGAAGGGGTAGAGGATTTATTTAATGGGGTTTGGTGTTCAAAAAAACCTTACTCTCGGTCTTTTTCTTTTCTTTCTTTTTTAATTCTTTTCTTTTCACTTTT
>KE504766.1:872629-887590 GCA_000441515.1 Elaeis oleifera | reverse complement strand
ATAGGGGAGTCGGTGATGCAGGTTCGGCCTTTCGCATGGTCGGAGGCAGCGTTGGCTTGTTTGGCCGACACACTCGGACCGGACATCATCGGTAGTTACTGTCGGTGTCGCCCGTCGTCGGATGGGTGAAGTCGGTCGGTCCATCTCGAAGATGGGTCGGCGTCGGGATCCGTAGGTGAGTCGGCGTCGGTAAGTCGGCGTCAGAATTAGTCGGTATTAACGTCAGTCGGTATATCCCAACAGGATCTTACTGATTGCCTTTTCTTCTCTCCGGCTTTTTTAACATTTGGGAATTGTTCACTTTGCCTTTCGGTTGACCTGTTTCTTATGTCAAGGTTCCTAATGGCTTTGTCAGATCGATGAGTTTGTTGCTGCTTTGCAGGATGGTATCTGCAGGTTTAATATATATACTGGTGTACCATATATACACCTGATTGGTCTCTGCTCTATTACCTTTATCCTTCATCTAATGGCTGGGTGTTGTTTTGTTTGTTCTTGATATCTTTGTCATCATTCCCTAACCAGCTGTGCTTCTATGTTTCATTGTTCTGTTGGTCTCTTTTTTCATTATCAGCATGATTATACTACATTGTGGATCATGGATGCACAGCCATGGTTGAGAGACACTCACTGGAGTTTCAAATACAATGGTTCTGTTTCTTCCCCCAGCAGCTGACTCAAACTGCTTTGCTTGCTACAGCAAAGCTCCTTCCACAGGGGGACTGCATCCTGTCTGCTTACAACTATGATCAGCTTCTCGTGTGGGATTTTGGCTTAACGTGGTCATCCACTCTCCAGTGTTATAGTATATACTCAACAGAGGTTCTTTTGGTGTGCAATATGTACTATATGCTTCTTTGTACATATGTTGTTAGAGTTTTTCGGCATCTGAGTGATCTGTTGTATTTGTTTTTTTGATAACTTCGTAAACAACGTTCTTTTCTTTAATACAGCTCATGCTCCTCCGTTTACCAAAAAAAGGAAGAATCCATCCGCAGGTGGAGGTGGTGGATTTTAGTGAGAAGAAAATCGATGAGAAACAGAATCTATCTGCGGAAGGATTAAAATAAGATGATTAATTCCATAGTTGTACGAAGCATGAACATGCAATAGAAAAGATTTCTTTTCTTAAAGATAAACATGTCATAATCAAGGAGAAAAAACGTATCCAATTCCATTAATAGCAGTCATGGATTGAGTAGCAGCAAAACTGATGCCGCAGGTGATCATTTCTTTTAAAAGCATGGTTTAAAGGCCACATATATCCATAGGACATTTGACTTTATACCAAAAGAGAATTTGAAACAAATTGATGTATTTCTAAGTTGATATTGGGCATGTAAAACTTTTGTCTTATAGGAAAACCACTTGCATACAACATACATAAACATCAATGCACAAAAATCCAAATCAATGTTTTAAAAGCATGCACACAATACACACGATAGAAAGCTTAATTTATGTAAAAGGTCAGCCAACAGCCCTTTGAGCTGATAGCAGACCAATGTCCTGCATTCAATTGACACGTGTTGCATGAGAAACTATCTGTAGGATGCCCCCCATATCTGTAAGATGCATACAAAAGATCTTTCCAAACTATTAAATAAAGTCCGAATCTATACAACCAAGACATTAGACAACCAAAGACATTAGAGATAATACAAGCACATGATGCTATAAAGAACTTGGCACCTTCACCTATGCTGCTCTGGTGAGAGAATGCTGCCAGATGCTTGTCCTTTGTCCATCTTGACAAAGCAATTGTAAATGCTCTGATAAAGCCACTGTCAATCATTATTCATCAATTACTGCCACAGAATACCATTACTAAGGACACATATTCCTTTCTCCACATGATGATCTAAATATTAGCCCATTTGAAGTAACTAAGAACTTGGTCGTAGGTTTTATAGATCTGAAAGTAAGCTGGGTATATCAGACGGTTGGAACCATTTGGTTCTTTCTGAGTGACACAATCAGTTAGCAAATTCATCCTTGTAAGATGACAACCATTTCATCCGGCTGCTCATATCTCCTGACTTACGTCCCCTAATAGTTATTCAGGCTATCAACAGAGTAAGCATATGGTAGGCTTGGTCCATAACCAAGGTTTTCATCTATAGGACCTTTCTGATCCAAAGCTGAATAAGCATTTTGGCCACGTTCCCTTTGGTTGACTAAATTTGAAGCTGAATAAGCATTTTGGCTATGTTCCCTTTCATTGACTACATTTGAAGCTGAATAAGCATTTTCAGCACCATCCTTATGGTTAAGTTTCACCCTGCCCTTGATATACCGCTTGTTATCCGTGGGATTCTCAGCATTAAGCCTTCCCATCTGCTGCTGCAGATCAAGAAGTGAATCAGTTGTTACTTTCCTTTGGCACTCTTCTTCGGATCAACCAGCTTGAGTTCCAGCCTGTATAAGGCACAAGCATCACAGTTGTTGATCTCATATTCATACAGATGCCACTCATAATGGCTCAGGGGTTGTGGATCCATGTAGTAGGACCTCTTCAATCCTCCAAATTCCTTCATCACCTGCTTCCTCGATTCATGCCAACCACGACCATTGTAATCAGGCAGTGACCTTTGCTTCCGGTTCCCACTCTCAAATGCCCTTCGAGGCTTATCAAAGAATAGCCATTCTCTGAGTGATTCCCCATCAAGAACTAAAAGATCAAAGAGCTCTGCAAAATCATGAAAATTCCTGTGACACTAAATACATATCAAAATCTATGGCCCTTATATTACGCTTGGTTCTAAAATGGCTTCATAAAACAAGCCAATTATGTGAACTAAGAGTACAAGGCATGCCTACGGATATGCAACAGATACATACCAGGTGCATTCCAAGGAGACTTAGCAGTTGCTGCCCCTTCACATTCTGGTATACCAACGTTCTTCCTTGTGTCTTGGCAGTGAGAGCAGCAAAAGTGGGCCATCCTTCAAATCTATCCCACCAGGCCGCAGCACCGGAGTCATACCAGGAGGTCCTTCATTGTATGCTAGAGTAGCATGAAAGCTGCTGCAATAGTCTTGGTACCATTCTGATCCCCGAGCAGGCCTAGGACAGTCCCAGAGTGCACATTTTGGCCCTAGGAAAGCAGAAGGTGGTGGGCATATTGCTGGAATGAATTCTGAGATGAGTGGTACAACATCCCCTCCATTCTGCCTGCTAGCTTCAAAACCAATATATACATTATGCTGTAATTCCTGATGCACAGTGAACTGCTGGTAGTCAAAATCAGTAATTCCTTCCAGACAATTCGAGGCAGCATGGTGCACTCCTGTTAAAAGAGAGCTTTTATATCGCTCAGCCCCTAGAAATCCATAATCTGGTGGTTCCTGAGAGACAAAATATTCCTGCATGACAAGCCAGCAAACTTTAGACAATTATCATCACCATTCTGTCTAAATTGGCAATGGAACACTTCAACAAGATTATCAGTTTGTGAAACATAGAAAAGAAACTTGAATTATATTCAACTCCCACAATGTATAATGCTAACCGTATCAAAAAAAAAAGGAATGACAACAAAATTTTATCCATAAGATTCAACAAGAAATAAAGAAGATTACATAGGTAACATCATTTTTCACAATGTAATGTGTTTTGTATGGCTCACTAAGATAATCACATACTATTTCTTAACAGTGTTGAAGATAAATTGATATAAAAAAAGAATGAGTACAATATAGAAAGGGGCACTTCTGTCCCTTACCTCAGGAAAAGACAGGACATAAGAAGGCTCTGTAAAGAAACAAGGCAGAAGGTCAATAACAGGGAACTAGCCCAGAAATCGCGAGCAGGTTACACCACAACTGTTGCCACCAAACAAAAAGAAGAGCGGGCAAAAAATAAAATAAAAACAACGTCCAAGATGGTGAAACCAACAATTGTCTGGATATAGCTTATGTGGTCCAGATTCCTCCTCCTCCTACTCCTCTCTCTCCCCCCGCCTCTCTCCCCCCATATTTTCCACCAAGATTTTCAGTCTTGGTACTAAGGCCTGTCCTGATACCCTGTTATGGGTCAGGTCAGTATGATAAATGTTCATACCGACATAAGGTACACTGTTGGAGTCGGGACAGAAGCTCTACCCCATGTTAGTATGGGGTGTACGGTGTACCAAACTCGTGTATTGCATCACAAGTGCAACAGGTCAGTACGTTATGCCCTATACTAGTATGTAAGGGTCGGTTCCAAAAAGCTTTCCACCATAACAGCTGCCAACAGGTCAGGGTTGGGTCATGCCCAATTATATCCAGATGAATCGCATGTACTGGACTTGATCTTGAACCTGATTTACAATACTACATCTATTCCTGTTGGTGGATCCATAATAATTAGTTTCCAGGTAGTTATTAAGTATTCATTGGGCAGTTTTAAGCCCTGAGAGAGAGGGAGGGGCACGACCCTCCTTTTTTTTTTTGGGTAAGTACGACCCTCCCTTTTAAGAATCAAATAAATGAAAGCAAATTCAATATTCTTCAGATTGACCAATATGGGAATATTTGTGGAGCAGAATGGGAGACTTCATCCTTTTAAAAATTTATCAAAATCACTAATAAACATATTCAAAATATATCCCACTTCAGCAACTTCCTTCCTGCCTTACTGAAAATAAGATTCTTCAGTCTCCCTCATGGAATTGACTCTACCAACTCTTTCCTTCAGACAAAAATCTACAATTTCAGAACTTATCCAATATGGACTTGACGTCAACTGATCACTAGGTCCAAATTCCTTCTAAATCTTCTTTTTGCAGTTCAATTTCTCAACAAAAGCCTGCCTCATAATCCTCTTAATTCATTAAGGAGACTGTCAGGTTGAAAGTCGCCTAAATCAAAAGCTTTTTCCCTTTAAGGATTAAAACAAGAATGACCAAACTTACAAAGAAATGCCTTGCTACTTGGTTAAACGTGTTCCAGATATGTAACTTTTCATTCAACAAATATCAACCATTTCAAAACTGGTGCATCCAGTTTCCACTTGTGACTCCTCCACCTTCATATCAATGTACTGCCACTATAATGTCCTTCATAGTCTTAGACAATAGCCATTGCATGGTCGAAAAATTTTGCTGAAGAGATATAAAGTACCAAAGCTACAGAGCTATATGGCACCACATGAAAAAGAAGCATACTGCAGCGCAAATAACACCATGCATCAGCAATCAACAATGCCCTTTTCTTTCCCTTTTGAATTTTTCCACTGTATGGTGCTAGGTAAAGTTATTCAAGGTAAAATCCTGTAATGTTTCTCGTATCTGCTTGCATCATTACAGAATAATAAATAAATCCTTCTGATTATGCTCAAAGATGTATCAGATATGATAGAAAAAACTTTTCTTCTATATAGCATTTTTTTATAGCTTTAGTGCTATCAAAGAACATGTTTAGTACATACTCAGGCTCTACAAATCAACAGTTCACATCCAAACAATCCACAATTATCATTTTATATAAAAAAAGGACATGCTTATCCACCATATGAATCATAGTCACATTTAGTAGTCTATAACCCTTAGTTTCATATACATTTGTAGCAATTCAAGAATGTATTTTTCAAATCACATTATGAGTTCTATAATGTGTTAATGTGAACAAACTTTAAGTGTTTGGGGAAAAGGAGCCATTTATCTCTAATTCTTGTGAAAGATAAAAAGGTCAAAGTCAAAAATTTATAAAATTTTTGCAGCCTACAGAATCAAACTATAGTGCAAGTATTGTAAATGGCTTGCTCTAACAAATTTAGTCTTCAAGGGAAGAATCTCAATTTTCTTTTAGAAAAGAAAACCTTTTTTTGCCCATAATTATTTGTATATCTACAGTTAAAGTGTCCATGTTTCACAGATGGCCTGGGGGAATGACAGATAAATAAACTTGTCACCTCCCCTCCCCAAAAAAAGGCAAAAAGAAAAAAAGAACATGCCATTGACAATTACAAGAAACAAGATGAAATGCAACCATTCTAGCAGTATTGTAGTTATGTTTTGTTTCAAACAGTTAATTCCTAAATAAGTTCATCAGAACCATCTCAATGACCCTGAAATTAGGACAGCATTATTTAGAAAAGAAATCACACACAAAGAATATACTTTCAAAATACTATGGCATAATAAATGTTTACCTTCTTCTGATAATTGCTACAAAAATGCTTCATTGATTCATGTAACTATGTATCATTTATCATAGGATAGTGGGCATCAAGTGCCCAGCAAGAATAAAAATAACAGAACAAAAAAGGGAAAAGAAGAAAATGGGTATACAGGTCTCTCATATAATACAACATGACACATACTGATATTTTCCCAGACCGAATGCACATATGCCATTGTCATGCAAAAACTTCTCCCATTTCACCTATTTCAGAACACACAGGGATTGGGGGAACTTGAGATCAGATACAAATGAAAAATGTGTTGCCAAGTGCAATTGATGAAAAAGCTTATTTGCAAAGCACGCCTTTCATAAGCCTTCCATCGATGCATTTTTGCTCCTAGTTCTAAGTATTAGAATGCTTTAATCCCATATTAAAAAAGGAGAAGCATCAAGTCTTCCCAAAGTTTCAGATGCGAGAGATTTTAAAACAAATAAGAATCAAAACTTCAAATAGTAGTTAGAGATACTTCATCTAGAAATAATCTTGCATTTAACCAAATACCACATAAAGAAGGCATAGTTGGAAATTGCACTGGATATTCCCAGTATTTCCAACTGATCTTATTTTAACACTTGAAATAGTTAAGAGCTGAATATTCTAATTTGCAGTCAGGCATTCTTGAATAAAGCAGTGCAAAATCTGCATTTACAATTCGAGATTTCAGACTAAAGACACCTCAAATTCAGCGCATTAAGGATAATTGTGTTGGCTCAAAGTATCCAACTTCTTCCCATGTCATCGATTCCCTTACCTCCTAGCACCTGCTGCCACAGTCCAAGATCTGTTCTTTCACTCTAGAAGTTAAGCAATTAAATGCCAACAAAATTCCTATCATATAATTAGTAATTATAATAAAGTGCACCTCAAATCCATCATAATAGCCTTAAAAATGTTAAGTTTACTCACGTCCAGAAAGGCAGCAGGTCCTCCACCATGAAGGCCCCCAGCGTCGGGCTCCAGCGGCTCCAGCGGCTCGGGCTTCAGATTGGCGCCGTGCGGCAGATCCGCCAACTTGCTCGTCGCATCATCCTCCTCCTCATTAAGCTGCAGCATGCGGCGGATGTACGAGGACAGGTCCGAAGATCCGTGGCTATGTCCCTTAATTAATTTTTCCCGCAACAAAAACCCGTCACACACACAGAGACACAAAAAAAAACCAAGAAGAAGGAAGAAAAAGGGCAATTAAGAGAGACGGTTAGGGCGGTGCTCACGGGAAAGGAGGAAGCGGGGAGGCCTCGTCGAGCTCGGCCTTCCACTCGCGGAGCATCTGGTGGACCTGCTCCTCGAGGGCGGCGGCGTCGGCGGCGCGGCTCTCCTTGCGTGCGGCCTGGGCGTCGGCCAGCATGCCCTGGAGATCGTCCACCCGGTTCTTGGCCGTGTCCTTGAGGAGCCGGTGGGCCGCCGACCGGCACCCGTCACTCTTCGACCCTTCCGCATCTCACTCCGCACACTGATCCTTCCCCTCCAAAAATCGGTCCCGAATTTAAGGGAATTCAATGGAGATAGGGGAAGAATAAGATATGGCACACAAGGAAAAGACCGGCTTTTTTTTTGAAATTTTCTTCTCTTTTTCAGTATTGGGGAATCTGGAGGAGAGAAGAGCGAGTGGGGATGTGATCGCTGCTTTTTTCTTTCCTTTCTTCGTTATTACTGCTGTCTTTTGTAGACTAAATCTTCTAATCTCGATCTCAGGACTGGAAAACTTGTGACTTAGCCTACTGCTACCATCACCACCACTGTCTCTCCATGCAGGGAACCTGGAAAAGCTAAGGACGCGGCAAAGGCAAGAATGAATGATACCCGGGCGCAGATAATATATTATTGACTCGTGCTACGCCGTTGTCTTGGAAGGCGGTGCGCACCGAAAGAAGGATAGGATGCAAGGCCGTCGGCTAGAGCCAGGCGGACCACCGTACACCCTTTCTAACCTTCCGTGTGCCAATTGGGTTGGAACAGTGGCTGCGCGCGAGAGGTCAAATGATATGCCAGAAATGACTTTTAGATATTAAAAGTTCGATTCGATCGTGGACTCCGAATATGGTTAGGTGCAAGATTAGACGAAGCATTGATAGGCTTTTTAGGTTACTTAGTCCCTAAGGCAGCCACTGACTAGAATATGTTCGAAACGGTAAGTGGATTATCCAGCATTCGTTATTCATGCTGTACAGCACTCTTCACGAGTCTCCTGGGCAAGAATAATTCCATAGATTGGCAGCGTAATATGGAGGATTGACTCGGCACGTAAACTATTTTGCCTAGGTCAACTATAATAAATATTTTTAAAAATTTCTGATCTTTCAGATTACGCTCAATGATGATTCTTGGTTACCGATTTACCAGATCGGCAGATAAAAAAAAAAAGGTTACAGTCTTAGTTGTAATTTGGTAGAAGTCTAAAGGTTAAAGTTCTGAGTATCTCACCATCCTCTCTCCTCCTCCTCACGATCCACGTTCCTTTCCTCTCTCGAACGGACAGGATTTCCAATGGATTGGGCGGTCACGCCACTTTTTTTTTTTTTTTAGTTCCAAAAAAAAAGAAAGAAAAAACGGACGGGATTTCCAGTGTTGCAGATGAGATTTCTGACGAGAGTGGTTTACTAGAAAAGCACAAAATTATTCAATCGCTGCACGCAGGGTGCTTTCCACCAATAATGACAAGATCATATTATGATAGATTACCTTTACAAAACCCTTTCCTGTAACAATTCTTTATTGATAATTACAGTGCTGTGAAATGAAGCTTGATGCCACTGTTACATTGTCGTAGCGATCAATGGGGCAACAAGAGTAAAAGAAAAGTATCAACCATTTTCAATCGAATCAGCAGTTGTTACAACAAAATGATGTCAAGAACCATAATAGCAGCGTGAACAAAACACCCCAACTCAGAACACAAGAATGTGTACTCATTTATTGGGCAAAACACAGCTTTCTGCGCAAGCTGCTTAAGATCATCAAACTTGATCAAACTAATCAAGCAGGCCCTGCTAACTTGCTTTCTTCCAATGCATGGCCATGCCTGAAGTTGAGAATGCCTGAAAGGCCTCGTCCCTTTGCAAAGTGCCCTATTTCATTGAGCTTCTGCTTGAGTAGTTCTACTTCTCTTGTCAGATCCTCCTCTCTTTGTTTCATTGCCTTTAGGAAGAAAATTACTGTCGTAAGATATCAAAGGCGATCATGATAGAAGATGGACATTATATGCAAGACTGCTCAGAGTGAATTACAAGAAGCAAAATAATCATTGGCTACTTCCATCCCAAGGTAGGAAGCCATAAAGCTTGTAAAAGTGTAACATCACTTCCAACATATCCAAAAATATTAAAAGGCATCCTTCATATTTTAAGGATCAAGGAAATTATTTAAATTATTGAATAATCAAGTGAATTATTTTGCTTCAAATATATGTATATGCATGCACGCATGTCTGTCTGTGTATCACTGGGTTTTGGGTTTCTGTTTTGGCATATGTTGCCAGGCTTGTCAGTTTATGACCACAGATGCACGGTGACATTGATATACCAGTGCAGGTCATACTTATCTTCTCTTTGCACCGAATATAATGTTCCAAATCCTTCTTTAAGATAAAATAATGTCATATACTTCAACAAGAAAAGATTCCTTCACCACATCAACCATAAAAGTATGCTGTTAGCCAACTACAGCTTATATTAATAAAATTGACTGCAATGTGTTGAACCAGCTACCCACCTTCCCCTTCCGAAGAATTAAAAGAACGGGATTCTCTGTGGTACTTAAAACATACCACAGAGCACTGTGCATAGTTAGATGCCGTCCATCATAAAATGAAACCAAATTCTGGTACTTTAAACATGGTTTAAACAAAGTAGATGCAAACATGGTTTAAACATGGTTTAAAATGTTCGTTTGCATCTACTTTAAACATGGTTTAAAAGATACTTTGTTTAAAATGTTGCCAAGCAATTTTAATGGTGTTCATGCACAGACACACAAATGAACTTGCTCACATGAGCTAACAGATCACAATAAAACATATCAGGACTTGTATAATATATAATCATCAATAACTAAACCAGATTGACTTGACTGCCAATGCCCATGTACACATTCACGTATTTACCCACTCACTCATGACAGTATGAAAAACAGATATCAGTACATAAGCATGACATCATGCACAAGCAAATCAAGACCAGAACTAATTGATCAACATTCGAAAGAACAGCCAGTTGGTGAGAACCGAAAAGACAGAGTTCCCCAATAAGGTCTGCAACAGCTTGAACAACTTTCTCCTCATTCAAAGGCTGGATCTCAACATTGGTTGAATGACCATAAATGCATCTTTGTATGTTTGTGGTGATGCGATGGTTTGCCTGTTACAGAAATAGTTTTTAATATATTCCATAGCCATTGATTCAAGATACTGCTAACAACATAGTATTCAGAACGGTAAATAAGTTTACAACATTCAGTGGCTACAGGTAACAGAAGCAATAGATGGATCTACCTTGTTAGTTATTGCAAAAGAAAACAGAATCAACATCGACAGAGTAATAACATACATAAAAGTTGGCAGATGTATCTTACATGACTAGGCATGTAAATTAGTGGAACATATGGAGAACATAGAGAGTTAATGCATAACCAAAAATGAAGAATATTAAGTCAAGGTTATTTTTAGGAAACAAAAATAAATAGACTTTCATATGCTGGAAGCATAAGCATTGACTAGGTCGCTTTGGTAGAGAGGATGAGTTTTGGTGGGATATCCCTTGTATTGTACAGGGGATAGGCGATTATATGGGATAAGTTTTCTTTAACCTTTGGTTGGAGGGATGATTGTGGAGAATAAATGAGCACATTGGCTTTTGCAATAATTTAGATTTTACCACAATGAAAAGTTGCCTTTCACAATAGAAATTGTCAACATAAGGAGATGCATGTATCAATTATGTTGCACATTCCAAGCTACCTTTGTCTTTAGAAACCAAATTCTGTTCAAATGAAACTGTCTTTACTTGCAATGTTGACTGTATAAGGTGAATGAAAAATAGAACTTGTCAACGTAAGGAGATGCAAGAAATTCGTTTTGCTTTCTAGGATTATTGGAGACACTAAACAGAAAGATATTTGGACAATTTCAGTATTAATCTCCAGCAATTGCAACTGACAACTGAACATTTGAAATGAACTAGACAATTATGTTGCATTATAGCATATATGAGGTTGAAAGAATGATGAGAGGTAAAAATGGTGAATTAAATGCTGCACAGACTTGATCAACTTGCTCAAATTACAAGCAGCGAGATGGGATTTAAAACCATTCTTGGAGAAAAGTTCTGTTGAGCTGCTTACTGAAAGCTGTAAACTCAGTTTTCTAGCAAGGTGCCATAAAATGGAATCACAGGAGGTCGCTAGTGAGATATATAAAGATCCAGGTAAAACTATATATAGGTTCTGTTTGGGTGATGTATCAAAACAAGATGTCAATTTAATGGCAGCCTACTTGATGTCCAATACTGAATCTAATTTATAATAGGCTTTCAGCCAAGAATATTTAAGAGAAAGAATTAGGCTGGTTTCTTGACAAATAAGTGCATCCTTGTATAATTGAAATCTTCTCCTTGCATCATTGTAGTATATCGTGAATTGTAGTACCTACAATTAAAAATGTAACAATGCTTTGGCAAGGGTTCCATCAAACCAATGCCAAATCTCCGAGCAAGTCCAACAAGGACATGCATACATATGTACGTAGATGGATGCATGCATCAATTCATCATGCATCGATTGTACTCGTACACATGCAGAAGATGTAAGTGTATTTGATGTGTGCTTTGACAAATTCAACCAAAAATTTCACTCAAGTGTTTACAAACAACCTTAGAGGATGCAATATAAAAATTTGCAAATTGTTATCTGCACATATGTTACTGCATATAGAATCTGGCAAACCATCATTAGTGACAACCGTTGTCTGTAATAACTTTCACAAGCATCATACCCATGTGTTTTCATCAGACTATCATTGTTAAATCCTAAAAATCTGGCTTAGTTTGGCCTGAAGAGGGAAGTATTCTTTTGCACATTTTAATTGTCATCAGACACTAGAATCCAACCAATCTCCTTTCCAGCACTCATGAGTAAAGTTTTCAAGGGATGTCATCATGAATTCTTTCGCAACAAAAGTTGAAAAATCAAGTTGATTGTTTGTATCTCGCCCTATTAGGATTGCTTTAAAGCTCAGAAACATGTCTTTGACCTTGATGACTGCCCTATCCGATATGCAGCAAAGGTCAAAACTGCTGCTCCTCTTGTTCCACCTCGAAATCACATCCAGTCCTTCTACTGTTTGGTATTTCTTGATAACTTTGAAGCTTCTGCTTATGTTATTATAGTTCATTCACAAGGCATGTGGTGACAATAAGTCATAACTTTCTCCTTGTTCAGACTTTGCCTCCATTTTATTTTTATTTCTTTCCTCCATCAAGCAAAAATCTTATGTTCAATTGAAGTTTGCCTCACATTTCTTTTCCTGCTTTCATATGCATGTAGTTCGGAGGGCATAAACTCTCAACAGTTTACTTCATGAACCATCACAAGCTTGAAACCTAAATTTTTAGACTTACAATTTCGATGACAATATATAGATGCTTTGGATGCAAGTCCTCACGAAACTTGTCAGAGTGGTTCATCACTCCCTTATCACAGATGAACAGAATTAGTAAAATAAAATTAGTATTCAGAAAGAAAGCAAGGCTGGAAATTACAAGAAGAGCACGACTACGTAAAACAGGAGAGGAATGGCGGTGACTGCATCAAGATCAAGAAGTATATAGCTTCTGAGATATTTCAAACCCAAAAATCCGGATTTCATTTATCCATACAAATTCCAGCATTAGGGACAGACCGAGAGGTGGACAGACGTACCTGAGCAAAGCTGATGATGAACTGGCGGAACTTGGGGTGGATGCTGGCCTCTTCTTGAGTCGACCGGCGATGGGCTTGCAGAGGGTCTTCAGAGCCAGAGTTCCCAGCTTTACAACCGGCAGGATCATCGTCCACTCTTTCCAATCGCGTTTCGATCTCTCCTCACCTTGATCCTCACCCTTTTTTCTTCTGTATATCCGGGGAGGAGAGTAGGTGGAGGAGGTGAACGCGAGAAAGATAGAGAGAGCGGATACAGTGAAGGGAAGGAAGACCAGCACAAGAATATAATAAAGGAGGCGGAGCGTCGCACGCTTTCAGTTGGCTCCAGACATGTCGCAAGGTCCTTACCCTAATGTCACCATGACCGGTTTATAAATCACTCAGAAAGCCGTCGACTCTTTTCAGAATTTTAAACATGGTAAGTATTGATTTAAGTTTTTCTGGCACAAGAACTTGAGCCTGCCCCTGGTTCCCTTCTAGGAGACTCCTCTAGGGATTTCCAACATCACGCAAGTTAGATGTTTAGCTTTTGGCTCGACTGAACTTAAAATGTTGTTAGCTTTTGGCTTGACTGGATCTAAAATGCTTAGTTACTGGCACCCGCATCACTACAATTATTTGACCATTAACCAAACATAAACAGAGACCCACCAAACATAAACGGTAAACAGAGTTTCCTTCACAGCCAAGATCATCCATACAAACATCCAAAATCCCTAGATCATCAAATCATAACCTTCCGTAATAATAAAAAGGGGAGAAAATATAAACAAATAAAAGCCCAAATCCACACTATCAACCATCCTATTCGACCAGATATCCCTTTGACTGATTTGAGCACATTAGCCACAGAAAACCGTCTCAAACCCTTCAGGCGCGCTCGCCTCGGATGCGGCGAGCAAGCTGAATGTCTTTGGGCATAATGGTTACGCGCTTGGCATGGATGGCACAGAGGTTGGTGTCCTCGAAGAGCCCACCAGATAGGCCTCCGCCGCTTCCTGCAGCGCTGCCACCGCAGAGCTCTGAAAGCGGAGATCAGTCTTGAAGTCCTGGGCGATTTCCCGGACGAGCCGCTGGAAGGGGAGCTTCCGGATGAGAAGCTCCGTGCTCTTCTGGTACTTGCGGATCTCCCGCAGCGCCACCGTTCCGGGCGGAACCGATGGGGCTTCTTCACACCGCCGGTCGCCGGTGCCGACTTCCTCGCCGCCTTGGTCGCCAGCTGCTTTCGGGGAGCCTTCCCACCGGTCGACTTCCTCGCCGTCTGCTTCGTCCGCGCCATCGCTCGCAAATGAAACGCTGAAGAAACTAGGGCCTTGGAGACAAACAGAAAGGAAAGGATGCGAACGAACCAGCGATGAAAGGGGAAGAGACCTGGGCGTGGCATTTATAGTGGGTGCAAAGGCGGGAAGACGAGAAAATGAAAGCGATCCCAGGCGGGCCGAAGGAAATGAGCTTGAATCGTGGCCATAGGTGCTGTGGGGAGATCTACGGCTGATGTTCGTTTGGAGGAATTCGCTCGGATCGCGGATTGCCAGGGTGGCGTCTCGGCGAGAGAAAGTTCCTATTCTGGACGCAAGATAACCGTCAAAGGAAGATCGAACGGCTGACTTGTGACGAGAGGTGCGCCCAGGCATTTTAATAAAAAATGGTTTGAGATTTGAGATTTATTTAAAACAAATTGTTTATGTTTTTTTTTTTTTCCTTGAGTGAAAGGGATAGTTTATTACGTTTCATAACGCGAATTCGTGCTTATTAAAGCGAAAAGAAAGCTTGAACTTTTGTAAGGTTTTAAGTGAGGTATGATGTTGAAGATTGTGAGGACCCAGCCCAGGCCCATGTAACAACAAGCCCACAGCCCAAAACAACAAAAAAAAAAAAAAAAAA
>KE504766.1:844311-856941 GCA_000441515.1 Elaeis oleifera | reverse complement strand
GGCTAGATGCTTGGAAGTATGTAGTTAAGGAGTATCCGGTGATTGATTGATAGTGTGTCGGTGAGATTATCGTACTTTATTTGAAGATGGCCAATCCAATTACTATGCAAGATCTTGAAAGTCTACTGGATCGACTTATTACAATTGCCACTCAATCTGGTGGTTCGTCAAGAATAGTGGATCGCTGAATGCTCTTCAAAGTGACTGTAAACTTGATGGCCCAGCGATATATCTGCAATGGGAGAGAAGCACTCGTCTGCTTGTTCAAGGACGAGGTTTGGAAGGATATCTCATCGGCACAAAGAGGAAACCTGCTAATGGTGAGCAGGATATGGCTCAATGGAGAATGGAGAACTCTGTTGTTCTGACATTTCTTCTCAATACTATGACACAGAGTGTGGCCAGAAGTGTGCAGCTGCTGGAGACTCCATAGAAGGTCTGGGAGACGGTGGCCCAAATGTTCTTACAGAAGCAGAATTCTGCTCAAGCATTTGAGATCCGTTCTCAATTGCGTCAGCTTTGTCAGGGAGATTTATCTGTCACTGAATATGCCACCGAGTTAAAGCATCTCTGGTCTGAGACTGATCATTATAGAACTTTTGTTCTACAATGCCCTATTGATGTTGATGGATTCCAGAAGTATTTAGAGGAAGAATGGGTTCAGGACTTTCTATATGGTCTGAATTCGGAATTTGAGTCTGTCAGAGTTCAACTTCTCGCTAGAGATATGCTACCTAGTTTGGGTTAAATTTTCTCTACTATTTTGAGCGAGGAGACACGACGACGAATGACCTCCGAATCCAGTAGTTCTATAAGATCTGTTCTTACTGTGCACCCACAACAAATAGGTGAGAAGGTGTATTTCATTGCAACAAGCCTGGGCACACCAAGGCATTTTGCTGGGATCTCCATGGTCGTCCAAATTAACTTGGGCATGGTAGTCGAGGCCGTGGTGGTCGTCGTAGTGGTGGAAGAACTGGAGGTCGGAGTCATAGTCGTGGATCTGCCCAAGCCAATCTCTTTGAAGAGACTGAGGGTGCTGTACATAGCTTATCTGCAGAGGAGTATCAAATCCTCCGACGAATGATGGAAAAATATGAGTCATCTTCTAACACCACACCACACCACACCCTCTACTCTGGGACAGCCTAGCCACCAGGATGGATATCTTGATTCCTCTCTTTTTGCCCACTCAGAAACTCCATATAGTTTATCACATGCATTTACTTGTGTAAATGGAACATCCAACTCCTGGGTAATAGACTCAGGAGCATCTAGTCACATGATAAGGGTATCTAATAGTTTTATTTCATATTCACCATGTTCAGATCAGGACAAGATCCGAATAGCTGATGGATCCTTTACCTATGTTTCAAAAAAGGATCCATTGACTGTACTCCTAGTTTGGATTATCATCAGTATTGCATGTTCCATCCTTTCCTACAAATTTACTCTCATTAGCTCTGTTACTAGAGATTTGAATTGCTCTGTCACATTTTGGCCTTCTCATTGTCTATTTCAGGAGCTGAAAATGGAGAAGATACTTGGGGGTGGTAGGCTGCACAATGGACTCTATTACCCATCAGCTGATGAGAACAATATGAAATCTTTTTGATGGGTATGCATTGTCTACTGAAGATGCCATTTCAGAACTTATGTTTCACTATCGTAGGCTGGGTCATATTCTTTTTTCTGTTCTTAATCATTTATTTCTTCTTTATCAAATAATTATAATAAAAATTTATTAGTTTGTGATCATTGTGAGTTGACTAAATACACCAGGAGATTATTTTCTATGTCTGGGATTAAAAGTTCTGAACCTTTTATTATAATTCACTCTGATGTATGGGGACCATGTAGTACTACTACTCGTATAGGCCATAGGTGGTTTGTTACTTTTATTGATTATTTTAGTCGAGTAACTTGGGTCTATTTATTAAGAAAAAGATTGAAGTTTTAAACTGCTTTAAGGAGTTTCATAAACTTATGGGTACTCAGTTCAGTGCCAAAATTAAAATTTTACGTTCTGACAATGGCACCGAATATATTAATCAGGAGTTTCGTGCATATCTTCACACTCACGAAATTCTTCATCAAACCACTTGTGTTGATACTCCTACTCAAAATAGAGTTGCCTAGCGAAAAAATAGGCACTTATTGGAAGTAGTCCGATCTTTACTCTTTACCATGCAAGTTTCTAAGTTTTTGTGAGGTGAGGCTGTCTTGACCGCTGCATACTTGATCAATCGTATGCCTCTCAGAATACTCAGGTTTAAGTCCCCCATATAGTGCTTGAAGGGGTCTACCGATTATGTGGTCCCTCCTAGAGTCTTTAGGTGTATTATTTTGCTCGAGATCATGGATCCTCACTAGGAAACTAAATCCACGAGCATTAAAGTGTGTATTTGTCGGTTACCCGACTACTCAGAAGGGGTACAAGTGTTATTACCCTCCTGAGCGGCGAATGTTTGTTACTATGGATGTTATTTTCGAGAAACTGAAGCCTACTATGGAAGTCGTCCATCTGATAGTGGGACACCAGAATTACTTCTTCCGGATGACTCTCTATGCACTCCTGGATATTCTGGTGTCCAGGGGGAATATCATAGTAATGATGTTCAGGGGGAGCCTGGTATTGGGATAGCTGAAGAGTCCAGTGTGCATCCATCAGAAGAGTCCAGTGTGCATCTACCAACTGCCCAAGTACCTCCACCGCTTGAAGCTTCTTCTTCAGAATCTTTTTTTCCAGAGTCCTCTAACTGTAACGGTAACACTATTTCTGCTATTCTTTCCAATTCTGATCTTAATATTCCTATTGCAAAGCGAAAGGGTACTCGCCCAATTGTTCCTCCTGCTCATTACCATTACGATATAGCTAACTATGTTTCATATAAAATATGTCTCTATCTTATCAAAGCTTTGTAGCTGCATTAGACTCCATCTGTATTTCTAGTACCTGGCAAAAGACTATGGTAGAACCTAAGTGGAAGGAAGCAATGTTAGAAGAGATGAATGCTTTATCCAAAAATCGGACGTGGGATCTGGTCATTCTGCCAACTGGTAAGCATCCTGTGGGGTGTAAGTAGGTATACACCGTAAAGCAGACTCCAGAAGATAAGGTGGAAAGATACAAAGCTCGGCTAGTAGCAAAGGGCTACATTTAAATATATGGGGTAGATTATGATGAGACCTTTGCTCCAGTGGCCAAGATGAACTCTGTTCGAACATTGTTATCATGTGTTGCTAACTTTTGCTAGGAATTACATCAGTTGATGTGAAGAATGTATTTTTTTACGGAGACCTTCAGGAGGAGGTATACATGCAGATACCACCGAGATTTGAGACCAGAGTAATTGCTGAAAAAGTCTGCAAGCTAAAGTGCTCACTATATGGCCTCAAACAGTCTCCTTGGATCTAGTTTGATCGATTCAGTTAGACTGTGAAAGAAATGGGATATAGACAGAGTAATACAGATGATACTCTATTCTATAGGCATTTCAAGAAAAGAAACTATACTCTTGGTTTATATTGATGATATTGTAATAACAGGAGATGACCATTATGAGATTAAGCAACTCAAAGAAAAATTGAAGCAAGCATTCGAGGTGAAAGATCTGGGTCCACTAAGGTATTTTTGGGCATAGAAGTTGGACGATCATCCAAAGAATTTTCTGTCACAACGAAAGTATGTACTAGATTTGCTTTCTGAGACTGGGATGTTAGGGTGTAAGCCTGCTGCTACCCCGATAAATCAGAATCATCAGATAGGAAGGTACCAGCGATTAGTTAGAAGATTGATATATCTCTCACATACGAGATCCGACATAGCCTATGCTGTCAGTGTTATCAGTCAGTACATGCATGATCCACAAGAATCTCACATGGAGGGAGCTTTCAGAGTATTGCGCTACTTGAAAAGATGTCCTCATCGTGATTTGTTGTTCTCACGACACAACACCTTCCAGGTAGAGGGATTTACTGATGCGGATTGGGTTGGGTCACTGGATGATATTCGATCTATCTCTGAGTATTGCACATATGTAGGGGATAATTTAATCACCTGGAAGAGCAAGAACAGTCAGTGGTGGCTAAATCATCGGCAGAAGCTGAATATAGAGCAATGGCCCGAGGCTTATGTGAGCTTCTCTGGCTTCATAAGCTGCTTCAGGAGTTACAACTTCTGAATAAGTTTTCTCTTCGATTGTATTGTGTAGCAAGGCGGCAATTGAGATTGTGAGCAATTCGGTACAGCATGATCGTACCAAATACATCGAGATTGACCGTCATTTTATCAAGGAGAAGATTGATCAGGGCCAGATCTGCATTACCTTCATTCGGTCATCTGGTCAAGTGGTGGATATTCTGACCAAAGGGCTTTGCTTATCCTCTTTTTCTGGATTGATTGACAAGATGGGACTTCGAGATATCTTCGCCTCATCTTGAGGAGGAGTGTTAGAAGGGTTGGATCTAATTAGAAAGATGTCTAATTAAGGATCCTTGAATATTATTCCTTGGCATATTCTTGTTATTCTCTGTCTATATTTGGGTCTACATATCTGTATTTATAGGCCTCTTGTATATCCTCTTAAAATATAAAAAATAAAGAAAATCTTTTCCTCCTCATATTCATCAGGAACCATATTATAAGATTGTAGAAGAAAATTTTGACTGCAAGTGGATTGCGCCAAGACCTAAATTGAGACTTAAGTTTCGGACCAATGGTAGGATGATTTCAAATCTTGCATAAGGAAAACTGGATAGCAATTTTTTTAGTGCAGGAGAGCAAATGCCCACCAATTTATTATTAGAAAAGGAAGGTATATGCAAGAGGAAAAGGAAGAAGAAAGTGGAATGGCATTGAAGCAAGGAGAATGGATTTGATATCAAGCCAAAGCTATGGAGGTAGCGCAAGTGAAAGCTGGATAAACTCTCTTCTCCCAAAAGAACCATGAAGATAGGAGTAAAAGATAACGAGGAGAACTCCAAAGCCGAAGGCCGAATTTTCAAATTCATCACCATTTCTTCTATATAAGACTAGTCTTACACAAGCATTGGATGGAACAAGTCCCCAACTCTATGCAATAATTAGAACAATTAATTCTATCTTGATCACCAGAAGGGATCATACAAGATACAATAAAACATTGCAAAACTTTAAAAGACAACACATAATGTGAAAGTTTCCACAATAAACTAGAAACGTTAATCAAATAATTAATTACTTATAATTGATGAGATTATCCTTGTAATTAATGCATGGGTTTAACAACTTGGAGAAGTGCAAATTAAAAGCCAGCTCAGGTGACACTTCTAGTATCATTTTTCTCCAGTTGGAGAGAACTCATGCTCAAGTTCATATCAAGGCACCTCAAGCCATGGAGGTGTCGCAGATGAGGTTGGACTTGAGGGAGAGGGTGTGTAGCTGGTGGCCAACAAAGGTGTGGCGAAGGGTGGAGGTAGGTTGAAAGCAGAAGGAACATGAAGACATTAGAATAGATAAAGAAGTAACGGATGGTGGCAAAGTGGTGGAGGTGGGAAGGAAGATATTGTAGGTGACTTGGACAACATAGCCGTGGCAGGTAGAACAGGTGATGGACAAAGAGGGCAATCTCATTTTGGATGGGCAGGTGTCATGTCAGAGAGGATACAAGGACTCTGGGAACGAGTAGGGTGCCAACTAATCCAAATTTTGATGGACTTTTATGACTATTATTATTTTCATATTAGTAAGTTTATTTGGTTTTTTGTTGATGACCGCAAATGGAATTATAAATGGAAGGGACAGTTTGTCATGGAAAGTTTATTTGGTGGACCGCTCTGCAACTTTTAAAGATGGGGTTCATGATGTCAAGGGGTAATGTGAGGAGTCTTACAGCATTTTTTTCTATTTGATTTGTGGCTCACGTTGATAAATATTATTATGTGTATACAATATGTATGGTCCTTTTATTTATATAAAGTCCTTCCATATTAATTAGGATGTGCTACTACCAAAATTATGCCCTTTAAATAATATTTTGAACACAAAAGTCTAATAATATTGAGAGTGTCTTATATATTAAAAGGTCTAAGATATTATTGAAGGTTAAATATATTTAACATAATTTCATTTCCATCTATGAATCCACATTTTTTATTAATCTATGAATTCCACATAGAAAAAATCTGTCACCTATACATGGAAAAGAACTTAAATATAATCAAAGTATCATTGAAGGACCACTTGTTGGTTCTTTATTTCACATGTTTCATGTGGAGATTAAAAATGGAAAGATGGAGAATGGAAGAGCTATATTTTTGTTTCATTTCCCATGTTCGGTGTAGGGACTACATGTAGCAAACTCTAACTTTACTTATTCAAATATTAAGCATTGACCTAGGCATAATGATATTTGAAATGTGAATATGATCATGGCTCAATTAAAAGGCTACTAAGCGGCTTGGTTTTTTTTTTTTTACTTGAACATATCTACATTCTACATGCAGATAAGGTTCTTGGATCGAAACATGGTTAAAGAGCTAGCAAGAATCTATCCTTAAAATTTCAATATTTCCTATGCAAATATGAGTGTGGATTGACAAGGGGATTATTGATGTGATTTTATTTTATATGAAGAATTGCCCATTGAGCCGTACATGGATCATAAATTCTTTTAACTCCACTGACATTAATCATGCCAAAGCCTGATGCGGCGTCTCCTTTTGATACCCCTAATCCATAGCCCTCTTTGGTTTTCCTTTTTTTCTGATTTTTTTATCCCTTACGAGAAATGTACCCAATGAGATCTCCCAACAGGTTGCTCACGCCGCTTTGGTTCGAAGATTTTAAATCTCTAAAATTTTTTTAATTTTTTTAAAATTTTTTATTTTTTAAAAAAAAATTTAATCTTTTTATTTTTGGAGGAATTTATAGATAAGAACGGAGAACGAGCAACAGCATTCAGAATTTTTTAATTTTTTTATTTTAATATCAGAAAATCACTTTATATTCAATTTTTTAAATCCTCACGCCGCTTTGGTTTGAAGATTTCAAATCTCTAATTTTTTTAATTTTTTCTAATTTTTTTTAATTCATTTTTTTCTCTAAAAAATTTTTTTTTTCCTTGAATCTTTCTCATTTTTTGGGGGGATTTATAGATAAAAGTGGAGATCGAGCAACAGCATTCAGAATTTTTTTAGTTTCTTTATTTTAATAACAAAAATTATTTATATTTAATTTTTAAATTTATTTTAGTCTTCTGTCATCTTATCATCAATCTTACTTCTTATTCTTTTTCATGAAGTTTGTTTTTTTTTCTCTTTTTTCCTTATAAATGATCTAATTAGTTAAGTGTGTTACTCTCTTGATCTAATTATTGATTATCTAGCCCTCCCTCAGGTCAAAAGCAACTCTCAAATTTTTAGATAAAGAAAATATCGTCTTTATAGTTCTATTTCTATTATTCGTAGCTGGTTGTAGTGAGATTTGAGCATCAAAAATAGTTAGAAATATTTGAACTGTCAGATTAACCATTAAGTTTGGGTGAACAAGTTATCCAAGCCCCTTTTCTCAAAGATAAGGCATTCTTAAAGAAAAACTAAGAAAGAAAAAAAGTATGCAACAGAAAAGCTTCTCCATCATTTAAAAAAAAAAACAACTGTTACTGACCATGTTTCAAACATAGACTTCAGGTCAGTCGGGTCTCGGTATATGACGAGGTTTCAACAAGTGGTTAATTTTAGAAACCTTCTGAATTTTAAGATCAATCAATTGTTGGTCAATATTCAAGCTAAGGAAATGCTGCTTGGTGGAACTATAGCTGGGAGGAAACTACGGTATGAAGCTAGTTCAGTTGGAACCATGGAGAAATATTGTGGAGATTTGGGAATAAAGGGAACCAAGAGCGGAGGCTAATTATTATATTAGTTTTTAGAGAGATGCTGCTTTGATACATGTGTGAATATACCATTTCCTGTTGCAATCTCAGATTAACTAGGGCATAACTGGGCAGAAAGATAGTTGAGGATATATCCTAAATCTAGATAAAATATGCTGAAAATTGTGGATCTATGACTTTAGAATATTAGGTAACTGCTATATGTAAGAAATGCCTCGGTAATTAGAAAGCATCATCTAGACTATATATTGTATATTTTGGAGTGTTGGGCAGTGAGAGTGGTTTGTGTACAAAGAATAGGCTTGACAAAGATAAGAATACTAAAATAAATATTTGTATAGAAAAATAAAGGTGGAATTGGACTTGCTACATGGTAGTACCAATAACATGAAATAGGATGGTAAAACACCTCAAATGCTTTGTGCTTATATGCAATGCAAGCATAAGATGATTCTATTAAGGGCATGTTTGGGTAATCCACTATTCAAGCTGGATTTTATTTGGATTAGTGGATTGGGTAGGTTGCGGCTGGGGCTTGTTGGCTTTATATTGGCCATGCCCAAACAAGCTACCTGATCCATGAATCCAGTGAGAAATCCAGTCCAATCCTAATGGATTAGCCAAACATATCCCGAGAATGATGGATTTTGAACTTATGATAGCTAGGGTTTAAACATCTCTAACATATATGTTGTAGGACTTCACTTACTTCTCCTATCTATTCCTCGTGCCGATGTGGCATTGGCTCATTAATTAGCCCCTCATGAAGAGCATTAATCCCTTAAACTGCACTATTCTCCCTGTGCCACATTACCGAACCCTGCAAGCATTAGCCTTCTGCATTCAGAGATAAATTGATAGCTTTCCACTCTTTTGCCTAAATAATAGATTGAAGCTTGATAAGAAATCTTGCAGGTATTAGTCTCTTTGTATTTAGACCTAAATTGCCAGGTTTCCACCTTTTTACCCAAATAATAGATTAAAGGTGAATAAACTGATGATTACTCCGGAGATATTTGTTGGGATAACTGAAACTTTGTGGTCTAGTATGGAAACAGGGCAGAGAATTTAGGATAGCTTTTAATCCTCCATAGTCATAATTAATTTAGGATAAGATTAGATGAGTCCTACAATTTTTTGATTATTTTTTTATTCATATATATATATAGTACCACATTTCAACTGACAATGTGGTGGTCATTTTAGTTGATCATCCTTAGCAATATTTCCTAATGAATTATGTTTCTGGTTTCGTCAAAATATATGCTGAGATCAAAATAACCCGGATGTCCAGCTCTATGGAATCAATTACGGTCCTCGATTAGCCAAACTTTAGTTAAAGGTGCGTTTAGTTAGCCATTAAATTTTTTTATTTTTAATTTTAAAAATAAAATCAAAAGCAATATTTGGTAACATCATGAAAATAAAAATCAAAATCAAAATAATCAAATAATTACTTTATATACAAATAAAATTTTTTTGCTTTCCAAAATTTATTTTTCTATTTTTTTTGCTTTCATATATCTAAAACGTCAAACCAAAAGTAAAGAGCCCGAATCCTTCTCTCTCGTCGAGCTCTTCACCTTCCTACCCCCTTCTTTCTCTCTTCTTAAACCCTTCTCCCTCGTCGAGCTCTTCACCTGCCGTCCCCAAACGTTGCTTTTTGCTTTGTAGCAATATAGTTACCAAATATATTTTTACTTTTTTTATTTTACTCAATAGTAAAAATCAAAAAAAATAAAAAANATTTTTTAAAAATCAAAAATCAAAAGTATAACCAAACGCATCCTAAATTATTGAGGATTAGTGGCGTGGCCCTCGAAAGGGCTACTTTTTTTTTGGTTAGAAAAAAAAAGTTGCTATTTATCTACCTTGTCTTGACCCCTATTCATTTTCATCCGAGGGAATTGGTTGTATCTTTCGCATGAAAGAACGATGTCCCTTCCTTCGCACGAATCCGTTGCTCGATCATCTACTGCTCGCTTTGAGATCTATGCAAACAAATTGATAATAGAGTTCCAAGGGCTTTGAGCGCTGTGCGGAACTGCAATGCGTGATCCAACGGTGGATCCGTGCTAAGGGCAACCCTTCTTTTGCGTGACGGATACAACTCATGTCCTTCATCCGAATGTCCACATCTCAACAGATAACCGCGCATGAATTTAATGATGATATATATTTAATAAAAAGTGCAATCTTGTTGGGAGCATTTACTCGATAGCTAATCTACCATAGGCATTCCATATCTTTGGACTCGTTTGCTTGATGGAAAGTAGAGGAGAGAAGAGGTACTTTCTGAAAAATGGAGAAAGAATCTCTTATTTGATTGGAGTTTTAAGAGAAAAAGAGTAAAAAAATATTTTTATAGAAAATTATTTCTCATATTTTATGAAAAGTAAGAATTCATGGAGGAGATGGATTTTGACACTTCCCATGATATGTAAAGTGATTGTATTTTTTCTTTCCTAAATACTCTTTTAAGATCCATAGCTAAAATTTAGTACAATATCAATGAACGATTATGATGAAATACTGAATAATAATATAAATTATATTAATATTATTATAATATTTATATAAATATAATATTAATTATATCTTAATATTATTTAATATTTATGTTAATATTATATTTTATTAATATTAATATAATATCTATATTAATATGATATTATATTTATATCTATATTATAATATATTTATATTATATTTATATTAATATATATATAATATTTATATTTATATAAAGTTTATGAATAAAAATGTATGGTTTTATATCTACTAAAGATATAATAGGTATTTTACATAATTTTTTTAAAAAATAAATGTCTATCCAAACATAAACTACTTTATAATAAATCATATTTTTATGATCAATTAAATATATTAAAATTTATTTTAAAAAATTACTTTTTGAGATGTTATTTTTTGAAAAAAAAAAAATTTGCAAGTCAAACGAGTCTTTACCTTCTTAGCATGAGCCCGAGAGAGGATTTTGGCAATGCCTACGTAAATGAGCCCCTCCAAAATTTGTCTTCCAGAGAATATATCAAATATATAGAAACAAGCTCAAGATAAATATGAAGAAGAGGCAATTAAGTTCCATTACTCACCTTCAATAATATTTATTCAGGAGGTTGACGTGGCACAAACTGCGTCTATGGCAAGGTTAAGGACAGAGAGGAGATTGCCATGGAACAGACAAACTCAATAGAAAGGTTAGTTTACTATTGAGAATGCTTTCTAATTACTTTCTAATAGTTTATTCTAGTTATAATAGCAATTATACCTGTTTCGACCACCTCGCTTATATTATTGAGGTAAACGGTGGAATATATAATGACATTACTTTTTATTATTTTCATTATTTTTTTGTACAACATACCATTATAAATAAAATAATTATTATTTATTATATCTTTAAAATAAAATACTAGTATTCAAAAAAAAAAATCTTTCAAAACTCTTTTCAATATATATTATTTTTATCTAATAAAAATTAGAAAATAAACATCAATACCATTCACCAATATTTCGATTATATTCCACTCTCGTATTTGAAGACAGGCAGACGAGATGACTGTGTATGCTAGAGGCACCGCTTGAGCTTTGACTTCGAATATGTAAAAAAAGTCCCGTTTGAGTGTTTTTCGATGAGAATCCTCAAATATTCCAGTCAGGAGATGGAGAACAATGAGATGGAGGGAGTGAGAATCGAAAACTTACTTTGGGGATCCCCATGCCCCTCTATTCATGGAGGAAAATTAAAGTTTTCATGCCAAAGAGTTTCAACCGATCCTGATTATCGCACGTAAATTAGGCTGATGAGAGTTACTTCCATTTAAGATGCGGCTTAATCGTGGGATACTGTTTTTATCCAGATTTTTTCAAAATAGAGCCAAAATTGATTCTGCTTGCGGAGCATGCTGCGTGCAACAGAAGAGATCGGCTTTAATCGAGCTGAAAGTACTTCGGTCCAAATCGAGGAGAAGAAGGATGTGACCTTTCTCAAAGAGCCAAAGTTGTAGATGGACTTTGGACGATTTAAAAATTCGGTCAGATCGAGATGAATATCTCGATCCGTGATGAAATCTGAATGATCGCCATCAAAGACTTCTGCCGATTTTTTTGGTCAACACCAAGAACATATCCGGCCGAAGCCGAGGAGGACCGAAGATCCGCAACAATTCCAGTTGCAACAACTATTATTTTAGTAATTATTTTTAATATTAAAAATAAGAAAAATTGTTTTCAAGATGAATAATGGCCGTGTGATTAAAAATGGTTTAAAAACGTCCTGGCTCGGTGACTGTTATAACTCTAATTATAACAGATTATTCAAAGCGTTGCTTCCAACTTCCCGTGGTACGACACTACCTACCCTTTTGAAATTTGTTTCAGGATGGTGGTTGTTTCTTGTCTCGGTAAGCTATAATTTTCACCCAAGGTTGAGGGTTTCATCAAGTGCAATAGCGTAAGAAATTTGATGACGATTTATTCATTTGTCAAGCGGCCGCATCAGATGTGACTGATCCGAGTGGGAGTAGACTATGGGAGGCAACGTTGACTCATTGATTTCGAACGGTATATATCCTGTTTCCTCAGTAGGCAATAATTAGCTTCTTTCCTTCTTTGAATGGCACAAAATACAATTGCTTTCCAGTCGTTTCATGACCTTTGTGAAACTTCCATCTTTTGTCATAGATGGTGCCTGAAAATTCTTACGTTCCTAGCTGTAATGCATAATGCTTTT
>KE504766.1:802924-814638 GCA_000441515.1 Elaeis oleifera | reverse complement strand
AAAAAACCTTGATAGGTCTTTTCTTTATCCTGCAGTCCAACAGGACCATAAATGGAATTTAGGTCAGATTAAGGATGGATTTTAGAAGAAACAGATCGAGAGGGCTACTAGGCCTGATTCCTATAGATAACTCATCCCAACCTTATTGGAATTCCAATAAGTCCTAAAGAAGAATTTATTTTTTGGAATGAGACAAGGATAGAGAATGGAAGACAAAGGGAGGGAGAGCAATGGTGAGGTTCTATACTATCACCACCTCCACCTTGATGCAGAATCAGCTGGTCTTGCCGAAAACTACCCCCATTGAAAGGGAAGTCTAGTGTTTTAGAGATGGCTTATCAGATTAATGTGGAGATGGAGATGAAGGTAAACGACTAGGCCGCCATATATATTGAAATACATGGATGGTAAGATGAAAACATGGATTATTATGATAATTAATTACTTATTATTCTAATAATTTTTAATTACAAAATATTATTTTAAATAATACAATATTAGAATAGTAAAATACCATCATAATATAATATTATAGGAATATAATAATATGATACTGCTAAAATATGATTATTATGATATAATACTGATAGTAAGTCATAATATAAATATAATGTAACAATAAACTATAAATATAATATATTATTATATTATATTATAAAATATATTATATTATTATCTTGTAAAGTATTATATTATAGTATTATTTTTCATATTAAAGTAGTATAGTGTATTGTTGTTCTATACTTTATATATGTTATTTTGATCTAAATAATAGCAATAATGTAATTATTCCTTATTGGGGGCACTTCGGTCGCATAAATGGCTTTCCAACGGCTCCAGAAAGTGCTTTTTGAGAAAAGCTCCAAATTGGAGGTCTTGCCAAGCAGAGATTTTTTTTTTAGCTTAGAGACAAGAAAGTTATTTCAAATTTTCTATCAAACATCTATACATCAATAGGGCCAACTCTCACGGACTCGGCTCATACTTGCAGATGAGGTGTTCATTAAGGCAAAGGATCGCAGTTGTAGAACCATCCATCTATAAAAAGAGGTGATCATAGAAGTGGATGATTGATACCTATCCCCTGCTAAGAGGATGCCATGGTGCAATCCTGAGAAGATGATCTAGGATTTTCAAATTATTGCAGGTTTATGTGCTGCTGGTAGAGCTCATGACATGATGCACATGGCCATGAAAGCTTGTGAAGCTATTTGGAGTTGGAGCTTTTAACAATTATACAGCCTTATTACATGGGTGGGCCTTGAGCTTTTGCAGCCTTTGATGCTTGATCGTTTTAATAAAATAATGATATATTTGGTCAAAAGGAGTTAGGCTACAGAGAGAATGAGAATGAATAACTTCATTCCAATTGGTTGGTTAGAAAAAGTTAAATTCTCATTTTGATTTCGAAAGGAATGGAAATATGCTTAGATTTTCCAAAACACAATCCCAACTTTCTTTCAATATTCAAATCTCATTTCGATTTCAGTCACGAACCAAATACGTCAGAGAATGTGGTCATTTTGATTCTCATTCCAATTCATTTTAATTTCAATCACGAACCAAACATACCTTAAGAATAGGTGAAGTTTTGCCATCTATATATGTTGCTTTTTGCTTGGATAATTCATTTTAGTTCTTAGAGTGCATTTGATTTGCGACTGGAATCAAAATCGAAATGAAAATGGATTGAAATCATAATCAAAATAGCCGTATGCTCTGACATGTTTATTCATGATTGAAATCTGAATTGAAATTGTTGTGGTCATGGATCAAAGGGTCGAATGACTCAGATGGTGTCTTCATCTTCGCATACTTATGTTGGGAGAGAAGGTTCCAATCCATATAAGTAATATTCTTTTGACTCATCACCGATGTGGGATTAAAGAAGTCCTCTCTACACCACAACAGGAATCGAAATGAAATTTGAATACTAGAAAAAATAAAGATTAGATTTTTTCCTGCAATAAAATAAAATGAAATTCCTCTCAATCATACGACTGAAATGAGAATCATTCTTATTTCATTCTGGAGTTCCAATTCTTTCCAACCAAACATGCTCTTAATTTCTCATTCTTTGTGTATTGAATGTCTGGGAGTCCCTTTTCAAATTCGGAAACTTTTGCTGGATTACCTGATCTATACCACTGCTAATCAACTTTTCTAATTTACATGCTAAGAACTTGTTTATCTTCACCACCGAAAGAAAGGGCCCCATGAGCGCTCGATGTTCAATAGAGTCTAAAGGCGTTGACCTCCGCTTTGAATCCCAAAGTTGAAAGGCCAAAAAGTGCTAATTTGTACATGGACATTAAATAAAGCCATCGCAAAGATGACAAAATCAACTAATGCCGCTAGCAGAAAGCCAGGAGGCGGGTGTCTTCGCCACTTTTGACAGGCTATTTGCATTACTGATCACTGGATGGACAATTCAGTACTGGCTTTCGGGCACAATAATCAAATTCATAAGAAAGCAATTGGACTTACGTTGGCATGGGACCTACAGGAGCTTGGATTCATTTGGTGGTGGGTCCAAATAATGCTGTCTGTAAGCCTTAAAAAACCTAAGAATCAAACTGGTAGATTAGCCTTGTCTATCCAGGGAGGAATGCATCGCATCATCTGGTGCTGGCTCCATTCTTTGAATTGCTGCTCATTACCTGCGGGACACATGGGCCTTAGGAAACTGGTTATATATAGCTGAGAAACAAAGAAATCATACGAGAAAAGCTGCTAAAAGAGGATGGGCATGGCCAAAGGATGGTAGAGATGTATTCTGTGTGTCACCTCTCAATCATAGATGTGAGTCACAGGCATCTTTTACTTTTGCTTGATTCTTATCACGAGAAAGATAAATTATATACCATACATCTCATACGACCGTGCATCATGTCAATTATTATTTTTTTAAATTATTATTATGAATCTTATTTATCATGTGTTTATCTTTCCAGTTGGATAATAAGGTGATTTGTATGGTGCACCATTACATTAATATCTGTTATATAAAATATAATTTTTTTAAAAAGCCGTACGATATGGATGTTTGGTTGAGCGGCCAAGTGGCCCAGGTCACATCCTTCAGTGAAGGTGATGAGCATGGGTACATCGTTCTTTACCAGATGTGGCTTAAATGGGTCACACTTTCTGTGCAAGAAAGGACACAAGTTTTGCAACTTGTGTACTTGCGTAATATTTGGTACCCGAAACTTTGTGTGGTGCGGTTGCGGACAAGAATTTATTTGACAATCGCAGAATGCTCTGCTGTGATGGCTCTTATGACAATGACCTCGAAATTGAGAGATGCTTAGTTGTTTTACATCTCTGTAAACCAGATTCCTGCACGAAGCTCGTAAAAGTAATTTTGAACATGAGCAAAGTTGCATGATACGTGCAATTTGGCATGAAACTTCAAAGTTACTTGAATTTACTGTGAATAATCTTGCGAAAAAGACAAAATTCACCAAAAGTTCTGCGTGCCTTCTTGGTTGCCGATGCTGTGCTTGTGCATTAGTTAAACAAGCTTTGGCAGAAGATGGTCGAAGTTTAGATCGCCTAAGAAAGGTCCAAAGACGGGTACACCAGCATTCTATACTGATGAGGAAAGTGACTTAGAACAAGATTTGAGGCACAGAATTCTCAAATTTTGGCTTAAATTGAGAGAATCAATTGGTCCCATGAGCATGATTTCCCTTTTTTTTTTTGGATAGAGACCCAAACCCATGAGCATTATTTCGGTAAGAAAAAATGTTTCATGAGACTTGAAGCCCTTAAATAAATTAAATTTAGATGTTTGGAAGGGAAAAATGTTTTGCACCAGATTGCCAAAATATAACTTGTTTCGTTACTTTCGTCCATCTTTCAGCCTAAACAATGATCATGGAAACCTAAACAAGCTTAAACTACACACGATTTTCAGTAACAAGGAAAGATTATGGCTATTCAAGTATTGTACGAAAGAGCAGCAACACCAGGAAGCTGATTAATAGCATCACACGACTAAAACAACTAACACCCACACCACAATCCATGGTTCATATACGCACGGACGGACAAAATACCCGGGGCTTGGCGACTCGGCTCAGAAGCCGATCCCGGTCGCGCCGATGGGCCGATGCCCGTCCTTCCAGAAGCACGCATCCGGTGCCAGCCTCGCCGACGACCTAATCGGCTCTGACTTGCACCGCGTCAGCACGAACGGCTCGTACGCCGCCGCCGCCGGCTTCGGCCCGGTGGGGCCACGACGCCCATTAGCTTCTGCTCGACGGCCGACGCGGTAGGCGGCACCGGTGGCGGAGGCGGCGGCGCGGCCTGGAGGAACGTTGGCGCAGCGGTGCCGTCACCTCCGTATTCTCCCCGTTCACCACCTTTCGGTCTTCGCTCTATCTCCTTCGCCTCCTCCTCTCCCGCAGCCGCCGCCGCCGCCGTTGCCGCCGTCGCCTCCGCTACCTTTAGGGAGGTGGCGGTGGTGGTGGGGGCGCCACCGGTGGAAGTCGGTGCTGCAGACCCACGTCTCCTTGGAGACTTCCATGGAAAGCTTCGGTTCATACATCATTAGTAGAAGGCAGTCCGGCAGCTCTCTTCTCTCCTTCCCTCATTCCCTTTAATCCCTTCCTCTACCTTGCCATTCTCCTCTTCTCTTCTCCCTCCTCCATTTACTTCGACTTCTTCGTCTTCTGTGGCCTTTGGCTTTTCCAATGTCTCGGCTTTCTCACTTCCCTCCCTTTACTGAGCTATCTTCTTCTTTCTTCTCCTCCTCTTCGTGGAGCGCATTCTCTTCTTCTGGTATGAGTTCTTCTTTGTCAATGGAGAAGCTCCATCTTCGCTTACCTTCGATGGAGAAGCTGGCTCTCCTGGCTTCTCTCTCATGGGAAAGCTGTACCTCCTCTCATCCCTCGCAGTGGAAAGCTGTGCCGCCTCTTTTCCTTGTTCCTCAAAGAGGAGCTGCGCCTACTTGCTCCTTCCTTAGCTTTAGAAAGGCATTTGTGGCTGTGGGATCTCCTCTCCTCCTTGCCCATTGAAGAAGAGCAGCTGCTGGACCTTCTGCCTTTCTCCTCTTTCCTTTCCTTTTCTTCTTCTCTTTCAAGCATATGCGTCTCCTCTTGCAACACTATCTCCTCTGACTTCTCCAACAACTGAGCACCCTCCACATCTCTTGGTGGGTTCCTCTGCACGTCAACACAGTCAGCTGAAGGCCCTTCCTTTAGACTCTCTCCTCCAATCTCATTCCCATCTTGCCTCTCTTCACTTGATCTCTGTTGCTTCTCCTCCGCTGAGCTTCCCATTTCTTCAAGATCTACACGCAAAATCACACCTTGAGAGCTTCTCTCTTCTTGTGTCTCCCCTATATATACTTCTCCTGTTTCTGGACCAGCTTTAGCAGCAGCAATGGCGGCTTCATCTCGCTCGGCTCCAATCTTTTCTCTATCCACTTCTACAAGACCGAAGAGATGCTGCCCAACTTCAACATCAGCTTCTTCACCCTCCTCCTCCTCCTCTTCTTCGACTTCGACCTTGGTAGCTGGAGAACCCCAAAACCGGTTAGCCAATGCTGCCATCCGGACCGGATCGGACCTGCACCTCATCAGCAGCAAAGCATTCCTCGGCGGAATGCACGCACTCACCCTCGCCTCCTCCGCCTCCCCCGCCGCCAAGACCTCGTCCTTTTTCTCCGCCCCATTCCCATTCCCCACCTCCACCCTTCCACTTCTCTCTTCTCCCTCTCTTCCATCACCAAATCCAGCTCTCTTTCTCCTTTCTTCGACCACTAAACCCACCACCTCACCCTTCTTCCGCTCCTCCCCTCCTGCATCGCCATCAACCACCGTGCAAGAACATGCCCACAAGAGCTCGTATTCCTCTTCTCTTCGCATTCCCTCTCTTCTCTTCCCCTGTTCTCGAGGAAGAGCAGGGAGAGCTTCCGCAGGGAGGAAGCAATTGAACTCAGTCCCGAAAGCCCGCAACCCCTCGCAAATGCTCACCGGGAGCTGATACATCCATCTCTGGTTCTTTCTCGGCCAGCACTCCTCCTCCGTCCTCCTGAAGCTCGCCTCTTTTCCGCTTCCCCTCTTCGACCTCGACCTCGCCATCGCCGCCGCTTTTGCCTTGGCCTTCTTCTTCTTGCTCTTCACCCTCACCTGGCCGATGCACGTCACCTTGGGGAGGACGGCTCCACCGCCTCCAACGCGCATCCCTTCCTCCTCCCCCACCGCCACCGCCACCGCCGCCGGCGGCTGCCACGGACGAGAACATCGGGGACTGGCCGCCCTTGAGGCTACCGCTGCTCCTCAGGCGCTTGCTCAGCGACGCGGACAACGACGGCGCCGCCGGGTCCGTCCCGGCCGGGGCTGAGCAGGGACTTGGAGGAGGTGACTCTCATGGCGGCGGCGGCGGCGGAGGTGGATCTCGCAGCGAAGCTGATGAAGAGCTCACTGCCGCTCCGGTAGGACTCTGGCCTCTCTCCTCCTCCCACTGTCTTGCTCTTCCTCATTTATGTGGCATTTAGAGAAGAATGTGAGACCGTGGTCCAAGCAAGCATAAAGATTAGGGTTTTCCTTCTTTCTTAGGGTTCTGGCTGCTGGCAGGTCCTTTTGGATGTAGCTTATTAGAGCGTGGGGAGGGAGTATTGTGCAGGACTAAAGGCCACCATAAGCTCCCTTCTTCTTTAAATGGTTATTACTGGAGTAAGTTTGTATGAATGTTCTTTCCCAGCATCATTGGGCACAAGAAATTGCCACGATTGATACAAGAGGAATGTTTGTGACCTTAATCACACAATGCACATCATCGGTCTATGAGGAAATGATAGTAATAATGATGACCATACATATCAAATATGTTTTGACGAGCAAGTGCCTCTTTGACGGTGGCAAGCCTAGCAAATGAGTCCAAAAGAATAGGATTTCCCATTATCTAAGGATATTTTTGATTTTTAATTTTAATTTCTAAAAATATATTTTATTTTTATGATTTTATTATCAAATAAAATAAAAAATATATTTGATAATTATATTGCTATAAAGTAAAAATAATATTTGGTGACGGCAAGTGAAGAACTCGATGAGAAAAAAGATTCAAGAAGGAAGAAGGGGTGGGAAGGTGCAGAGATCGACAAGAAAGAAGGGTTCGGGCTCTTTACTTTTTGGCTTGATGTTTTAGACGTGCGGAAGTAAAAAAAGCAGAAAAGAAAGTTTTGAAAATAATTATTTTGATTTTATTTTTATCAAATATTATTTTTATTTTATTTTTAAAATAAAAATTAAAAATATTTTTTAATGATTAACCAAACATATCCTAAAAGATCATAGCCGGTCTTGGGGCAGGTCGAATTGGGTGACCGCCCCAGCCCTTAGTCTTACATTGATGTTTCAATGGGATGCTAGGATGATTTTTTACAATATTATAATAAAAAATAATTAAATAAGTTAATAATAAATTTTACATGCTGTTTAACGAACATATCTATAAAAATTATTGTATGTAAATTAATTTTTTAATAATAATTAATATTTAAAATATATTAATTTTTAATAAAAATATTTATTTTTTATTTATTTTAGATCTAAAAATATCAGGACCGACTCTGTAGAAGGTAGTGAAGGCAATAGGGTGGGTATCCCATTTCCTACACCCGCCTGGCGATGAGGAGCCACATACTCATTTTGGACTCGTATTCAGCGCGGGGTGGGTCGAGGCACCCCAAGCCCATCCAGCGGATATACTTAAATTCATGAATGCGTCCTACTCATCTAGAGTTAGATGGGCAAGCTATTACGGATAGAAGCGGGTAAAATTGTAAAAATTATATTCTGTTTGTTTCAGTGTACAAATCAAACAAATGAAAATAATGTAATATTAAACCACAGTGCTTCACATAATATTAAACAAAATAAAATTTCAAGACATAAAACACAATAAACTAAATATTCACCAATAATATAAACAATAAATTGATATCATTTTTTAGGAAGCCAAAGATAGAAATAATCATCTAAAAAAATATATATTTTAAAATATCTTAGGTCAGGTTCGAGGTGGGTAATGCCATTGAAGCTATTACAGTTTTATTTTAAATTCCCGTGCTCGCCTCCTGACCTTGAATCGGTCGGATACAACCCATCGTGTTAGGATCGGATAAGGCAGGATAGCCAAAGGATGGTATAAATTGTTGCCCCGAGTAAAAGACAATTTGATTGATCATATAGCCAATATGGCTAGTCTAGTACCAGCGACTTTCTTTCCCTCTAGCACCAGCACTAGTGACTATTTTGCTGCTTACTCTCATTTTAGTTGGAAGCTTTCTCAGTCAAGTCCATCATCCATCGCAGAAAGAAGGAAACTACCTGCGGTTAATCGCACCAATGCTCTAAGACGCCGGCATTCTGCAGCACCACTCTTCGCAGTCTCATGATTTTATTTTATTTGTAGAAGTCTCATGATTTTATTTGATATCCCATAACCAAGAGGGAAACGGAACTGCAGCCTCTTTTGCGGGGAACTAATGGATGCATCCTTTTCAGTTGCCAAACCGCCCAAGTTACAAGCGCATAAATTTGGACACGATTGATGGGAATACAAAGGGTACCAATAGTCCAATCAATTGACCATTCAGCGTCACGTTTTGACCTGTAGAGAGAAGGCCATCCAATCAAATGAGTGTGTGGAGTATACAAGCGAAGCCACCAAAAGTATGGTGCTGTCATTGTTTCTCTATGGTCCATTAAACAACTTGCAGAAATTTCCATCAAAAAGAAAATTTCCATTAAAAAAAACAACTTGCAGAATCCCATGCATAAGTGCCATTGGCTCACCCAACTTGTACTGCTCCAGTCCAAGCATGTCTAACAGCATAATTTTGATGAGATCCGGTGCGTCAGTGCCGTTACCTCGTAAATGTCATCCACTTGAAATGACGAAACTTCAAGCTTGAGAATTTGAAACAAGAAAGATTACGATGAGTCAACATTTATCGTAGACAACTCCATCACTGCATAGCAATTACTACCTTGCACATTGTGTGTTGTGAGAGAGAGAGAGAGATCTTCATTGGAATTTGGAACACATTGTGTGTGTTCCCAGAAGTTCCCAACAACACTTGAAATCGGAGTAAAGATAGAAGGCAGATCCTGCCCTCTCCATCATCAGTTGCCCATGCAAATCCAATATCCAGGCTTGGTGGCGGTACATGCCTACATGGCCGAGTACCTTGCACTATTTTGTCCTTTTTTTTTGTTTTTATTGAACTATTTTGTCCTGTAATATGCTTTAATTTGTTTACCAACAACGCAACCAATCTAAACGACGAGTTGATGTTGATCAAGAGATTCAATACTGGTTGTTGGATAGCCTGCAAGCAAAGATTATACCACATTAAAATGCATAAGAAAACACCACTGGGTAATGTACAAATAATTAACATGGAGGAAGGAGGATGTGGTCTGCTCACATGGGGAGCGTGCCACGAGGGAAAGGCCCGTCAGAAAGTTCCAAAAAGGCTGTATGCCTGTGGCTTCGCACATGAGGGCTGGGAGAAAAAGACAGAGCGAGCAGAACTAGGGCCAGTGAATACAATTGATATATAATGAGAAAAGAATTGGTTCATGATGGCAAGAGGGAAGACCATTAAGAGGAATCTTTGTGTGGTCTCCTCGCTCGTCTACCCTTCTCTCTATAACTATATATCCTCTTGTTCGATTAACTATATATTATTTGGATATCTCCTTTTGGGACTTTTGACCGGTTCTTTTCCGAATACCGACAAAAATCTGGAAAAGGACACCACATTTGTAGGGGACCCGGCTCAAAGCCAGAAAATAAGCTGACCCTTTATAACCGCTTGGTGAGCATATCCCCTTCCTTCTTCCACTCCTCTCTCACTGTTACTGATCTGCTACCAAACCCAAGACTGAAATAAGAAACATTGGAACGGAAAAGATAATGCTAATTTGGTAGTGACGTCGCAAGTTACTTATATTTTTCATTTGCTTTAATATAATTTCAGAAATAACTATAATTATGGAAACTTTAGACCACTGGAAGAAAAGGAGGCGTGTCAGGGATATCTCATGACTCTTGGTAGTAATGCATTGCATGAGCAAATTTGCCTAACGTAACTATTTTTATTTATAACTTTCTCCAAAATATTTGAAGCATCAATTGAAAAATTATTTACCAGGCTTGCATTTGTTATCTATCCTAATTCCTCTATCATTCCAAACCAAGTTTCCCTGAAATGCCTTAATTGTTGGGTGGTGGATGTCAGTGCTGCTGGTTGACAACCTTCAAGGTTCCACAGTATCGTACATATTTAGATATTCAAGTAGTAAATTTTATTACCAAAACTAATTTTACCTGATCACTATGTTATTGCTTGATAATCATTATCTATAATAAGGAAATATTATCGGTATCTGGCTCTTTTACTAGATTCAAATATTTTTTTTGCAGGTTTTGTCTTCGAACAAAATTTAACTCTCTGCTTCATGTGCACTTGCACAATGATAAACCAATAATACATGTTGTTATCGTTATTGTTCAACAATTCTTAATTAAATGGACTAAAATTAAGTATTTCTGGATCCCTTTATTCTTAGAACAAACCCTGTCAACGGCCAGAATAGACAATGGCCATGCTATTTCTATCAGATCGATTGAACATCGAAGTCAAACACTTGTACCGTTGGCATGACTTTTACTAGGGCATGTACATGATGATGCTGTCATATCATATGCTCCAGAAAGGCTGTTTTGCGATACGGTCCATCCAGCAGTGCTCCTTTATCAAGGCCCTGAGGGCTGTTCTCGCCCAATATTTTCCACAAAAATGATCAAAAAGCTTCGGGAGGATAAGCACAGAACACTACTTATTTTCTGAATGACCGAAGTGCGTGCCATGGGGAGGAGGGTAAACAGCAAACAGCCTTTTCTTACCTTTGAACAACAGCGTGTCAAGTCGTAGCCGGCTCTGATTCCCCACATTCGTACATTGGGTGGCACAGCTGATCCACATACCTTCACTAGGGAACGAACTCTGGAAGAGCAAAACGGTCAGCGGCAGAGGCAGGTGCGGCAGCATGAAGCGAGGGTCGGGTTGTCTTATCCGAGAAATGATTCATCTTCCTTCGCGTGAATCCACCGTCGGATCAGATGTGCAGATCCAACGGTGATTGCTGCGAAGGAGGTGAATCCTTCTTTTGCTCGAAAGATACAATCCCGTTCGTGGATCAGGATTGCCCGTGGGCGGTGCGGTGGTGCCTCACCAGCGCACGTGAGTTGCACGTTCTTTGAGGCCAGGTCAGGCAGCGCTTGAAATTTGCCATCATTGTGACAGCAACGCATCCCTGGCCTCGCTTCCACCCTTCGCCGACTTACCCCATATCCACCCTTCGCCGACTTACCCCGTGTCCGCTCCCACGGTACATTGGTAATCCTATATGAGACTTGGATTTTCTTTCAGAAAAATCAAAATCTTGATCCAATGCTCGCTGCTCACCTGTGCCTACTTCTTCGTGCTACAGGTGAGTCTGGTAACCCTTCATAAAGTTCCTGGGATATTATTGAGCCCATGGCAAGGTCCAAAATGAGCCTCATGAACTCCCCAAGTTTGTCGTGCAAACCAAGTAGCGACTACACGATGGTGAGAGCTCGAGATCTCATCAGAGAGCCTTCTAGCTCCCCTGTTATGGCCTTCTATATATATTGTTGAAAGCATTTTT
>KE504766.1:772954-783906 GCA_000441515.1 Elaeis oleifera | reverse complement strand
AGAAGGAAAGAAAAAAAGAAAGGAGCAAAGAAGGGGAGAGAGATGGATGATATTTACTAGGATGCATGATCGGAAAAGCTGTTGGGACAAGATGAGATAGTCGGGTATCCCGTTCCATGGATACCGAAACATCTTCATCCCACGGGATTTAAAACAGTACCGGTGGCAACCTATTACCATGTCGGTGCGGGTCCTATTCGGCGTACTGAGTGTCGATATGCCCCCATACCATGTACCAGTATCCAACCAGTACGGTATGGTATACTTTATACCACCCAATTTAGTGTGGTGCAGAAACCTTGATGCAATCTTTTAGCTGCTCACAAACTGTGGCCAAAAACCTTGATTGGGACATGCCATGGTATCAGCTGTTGGAATCTTCTTTTTAACTCATGAAAAGAAATGGGGAAGTAAGACATTATTAGACGTATTGTAAGTTAACAATTTGTCCCCACATGTCAATTTTTTGAATTCATGATGAATAAACTTTCCATGATCTTACCATAAACTACCAATGCTTCCACAATTTCCATATTAAGGATCCAATATGATCCATTAATTTTTGATAAAAGAGGGGCCTAGAGTACAAAAGGCAAGAATAAAACCTAATTGGTTGAGGTGTTCAAGATGAGATGAGTAAGTGTGATGAAGAGACAAATTGGGACACCATTCCAAAAATTTGCTCATTTTCATTTGTTACTAATGATTAATATAAGCATTTAAGGTACTAATTTTCTTTGTGGTTAGAACTAGGAAGCTTGGATACTTCAATCCACATGCTGTGTCCATATAGGATATGTAGCAGGTACTGGTACTCGTAGAATACTTCTCAATGCATGTTTGAAACTTGCACAAAATATCCTATTTTCAAAATCAAAACACTTTGGATACTTTATATGATTTTAAACTTTAATATTAAAATATGAAGTATGGATTGGAGTCTATGGATTTGAATGATGACTAAATGACGAGTTTGTTAAATTTGATGTTGCCTTACAATATATGGGCTTTGTTATTTTGATGGCCTACTATGCTTTATGCATACATACATATATTCTTTGTATACACATAGGATACATATGTATAAACATAAATATATATATGCATTGATGTATTGTAGCTGTTTAGTGTCTGATTTTTCAAGGTTTGCCTTATTGACGTATCTATATCTTGTTGTATCCTTGTTCGTGCTTCATATTGTTAGGAAGAAAACATAACCAAATAAATAAAAGATTCTGTGCAAGCTGTTATATGATTTCTAATGAATTATCTAGTTCTGGCTAACCATGGAGTGCAACATTATTCCCCTCTTCCTCAGTTGTCCCCTAAAGTGGCTTCTGTCCTCAACTTTTATACTTGTAGTTTACTTGTTGATTCCTTCCAACTCAAGCAAAATTGTATTATGTACTTAGATTTTGTACCATCATTGGAGTTCTTTTTGCTGCTATTTACCTTAACACACCTTGTTTCCTTTGGCTAGTATGCTATGCACAAACTAAATGTTGTAACCCAACATGCCGATGCTTATGGCATGTGAGTATTCATCCATGATGTGTTGGCTTTTTCTTAGTGACTGACTCATTGTTCATTCTTAAAAAGCAAGTAGGAACAAACCAATTTGCTGCAGTTCTTCCTTGACAAATTTGAAGATGTAACTTGTATTGGCACACAGATTAATTTACATTCTTTAAGCTTGCCCTTTTTTCTGAGTTTAACAAAAGATAATTGAAAATTTGTCAATTGTTTAGGATTTAGCTTTTTAATGTAACACAATAATCATGATTTGGTATCTGGATTATGCTTCTATTAGGTTTGTGGCTTGCGAAGTTACTAATAAATAGGTGTAGCAGATGTTCGGATTGGGTTGGATGTGGGTTGGGTCAAATATGGTCCAGGCTAGATTTTTGTCAACCCAAGACCGACACATTTATTGAGCATATCGAAGATCCAAAAGTAAACCCAACCTCTTTATTAAATAGGTAACTGGGCCCGACCCACTAACCCATTAAGGTTAAGTGAGTTAAATGGGTTTTAAATGGATTAAATGGGATTAAATAGTTTGAATAGGTTAATGACTCGGAGCATAACTGTGTTGATCTGACCCAACTATTAAATGGGTCAAAATGGGTTTAACAAGAAGTCAGGACTCTAAACTTGAATGATTGATTTAGTTAATGGTTCAAGTCGAGTTGTCCTGTTTATGTCCTGGACCTGGTTGTGCCAGACCTGAACCAGCTTAACTTAGGCTGGTTGCAGGTTGGGTTGGCAAGTTGAGTTACAAATTGTCACCCCAACTCCTAAAGCATAGAATGGCATATTGCTTGGTTGACCATTTGCTAGTCTATGTACTTCTGATTTTTCATCTAGTACTTCATTTGTTCTTCCTCCCCACCAAGCTACATCCTTATTGAGGTCCACAAGCTGTTTTCTCCCTCCTCCTCCATCCAATTTCCTTCTATTGTTGTAGTTATGATCTGTTCCTCTTTCCATGATACCTCATTAGATCTGATTTGGTTTTCTACCTTTTTGTTAGTTTATGCTCCTATTATTTAGCAGCTCTTATTCAACTAAGTTACATGTAGGTTCAAGCTGAGACTTGACTTTTCACACCAATCTGCATGCATGTTATTTCATTACTCTAGGTGATTGTCATTGTCTCATGCTGTTGTTTAGTCAGTCGACTAGTTTCATTTTTTCGCTGAAGTCTAGTTAGCTGTGATTGTGTTGTTAATTTTGATAATGGCTTAAATGTCTCTGCATAACCATTGGCGTTTAGCCTGACTTCTAGGTTTTTTGCTGTAAAATCTGGTTCATACATGTTGGTTATTATCCACCAAAGGTGCTATAGGCTTGCGACTTAGAACCGTATGCCATTGCCCATTACTATGGGGATGATTTCTCTCTTATAAATGTGTTTCATCCACCTGTACGAGAATAAACTCAACGAAATGATCGAGGAAGATATGAGAAGATAAAGAAGACCTTAATTCAGCAAGCTTTGAGATGAAGCATGGAAAGAAGTAAACTTGGGAGCTGAGATGTGAAGTGCTTGTACCTTGTTTAAGTTTTGAAGTTAAATAGAATCTGAGGTTAATTTTGGAGTTAAAGATCGTTGGAGACATTTGGTGGACATTGTTTGATGAGTTTTTGTATTTCTTCCAATTGCGAGGGAAACAAGGTATCTAAAGTAGTAATTGGTAATATACCCAAATGGATGATATTTTACTGGAGTTAGGGTGTTCTCTTAGTTAATGGTGCTGTGTTTCCTAGCTGGTGACTTAAGATCATATCATAGTGTGATGACCTTTCTAAAATGAAGGGAAGGGTTTTCTTCTTTCTTTCCTCCTTTCTTTCTATTTCAATAGCAGTTGTTTTAATATATAATGTAGCGCTTCCAATTTTGTACTTGCCATAGGATGTAGCCCTCTAAGGACATTCTGCTTAACATCATATCATTTCTCTGTCCTTCCATTGCATATATGGTTGCACAATATATCTTGCACAACATAGACTCACTTGTGTGCTATCGCTTCATGATATATGATCAAGAAGTTTGTTTTTAATTCTTTCATGCTAGTGTATTTGAAGATGCCAACACGAATGCATCTGTGTGCACGCCCATGCATGTGTACATTCATTTACACATTCATACATACATATTGCATATGTGTGTGTATTTAAGTATTTGCATGTATCCATGTATCTATATATCTATTCTATACATTAAAGCATGTCCTTGCGCTTTTTCCGCGTGCCACGTGGCATGGTCGCTGACGTGTCCAGCTGGAGCTAACTGTGCACATAGGTGTCAGCTGAACTGTTGCAATCTGATGAGGTGGTTTTACTGTTGAACTGTCGTAGCATCCCCATACATTTGAAAAAATTGAAAACGGGAAGGAGAGGAGGGATGGTGGATATGGGAAATGATTTGATATGCAAAAAGGGAGCAAAAAGAGAGACGGAGAGGGGTAAGAAAGGTGGACGATTGCTGATCTGATGGTTTATTAAGTCTCTAGAGTAGGTTTGGAAGGCAATTTAAAGAAGGAATGGTGTGATGTGAGAGGTACAGTGATGTGTCACTATACTGCTCAGTGTTGGAAGAGGAAAAAAATGGTGCTGTGGAGGCTGCGTATTGTGGCTGTGGACGACGGGGTGGAATGGTGGATTACACAGACCATTTATTTGTAAATGAAAGGAGGCATGGAGGGATTTCCTTTAAGAAGGCATATGTGGGAGTTCGTGGGCACAAGAAGTTCAGTTGCTCGATTTTTAGTTAGGGTTTGGCACAGGAAGAAAGAATTGTTTGAGTGAGGGAGTTCGTGGTCAGAGCAGGATAGGTATTTTTTTTGTTCCCCATCAGTTTTATGTAGTTTTTAGCATCATATGAGAAATCTAATTTGATTTCTCATCAACTATCTAGGAGGATTGCTATTTTAGTAATAACAGTCTTCCACTCCTTATTTTATAATATCATTTGGGGGAGGGCGGTCAGAGAACCGGTTGCTGCTGTGGTGTGGCAGCAGCATAGCAGCAGTCAGTTCGGAGCACGGTTGTTGCCATGATGCAGCAGCCTTCCAGTGATCATGAAACGAAAGGGTCGGGACACGGTTGCTGCCTTGATGCAGCAGCCTTCCTATGTCTGTCCATTACGTGTGAAAGGAAAAAAATTGAAATGAAAGGTCGGACACAGTTGCTGCTGTGGTGAAGCAGCCTTCCCGTGTCAGAGCCAAACAAAAAAAGAAGAAAGAACCGGATTATGGAAACAATTTGAATGGAACAGAGAAAGAATAATGGTAAAGTACTCTGATGGATAAAGAGGATATGGTTGAACGAGTGGAGTGCAGGAAAAAATTAAAAAAAGGATATGTAAATGGGTTTAGGATACGGGTCCAGTAAGGATCCAGATTCGTAAACGGGTTCGGGTCGTGTTCGCGGGTGTGGGTTCAGTTTCTGCACATAGGTTTAGGGTCAAAGTTATGGGCTTGAGTTGGGTTGCGTTAGGGTTGGATTATGGGTTAGGCCTTTGGATCACAGCCCATGGTATTTTGCTTGGGCCTGGACATGGTTATCCTAAGCCTGGGTTAGGTTTTGGACTTGGGCTCAGGCCCGTGGATTGCAGGTCATGGGTATTGGACTTGGGCCTAGGCTTAGGTCTTTGGATCTGGGTTAAGGTTTTGGTCTGGGCTCAGATCTGTGGGTCGTAGGTCATGGGTATTGGACTTGGGCCTGGGCTTAAGTCTTTCGATCTGGGTTTAGGTTTTGGGCCTGTGTTCTAGGGTTTTGGATCACAGCCCATAGTCTTGGGCTTAGCCTTGGACATGGTTAACCTGAGGTGGTTTAGGCTTTTGGGCCTGGGTTCAGGCCTGTGGGTATTGGACTTGGTTTTGGGCTTATTTTGGGTGTGGGCTTGATTTAACCCTAGCGAACCGGAAACGATAACCCAAACCTAAACCCAAATCGTAAATGCAAACCCTAACCCTAACTCAAACCCTAACCTAAACCCTATCGAATCGGAAACCCTAACCCTAACTCTCGTTGGAGCGTTGACGGTAGAAGATCCGGTTGAGGGGAAGAAGAGGGAAATAGAAGAGGAAAAACCTAAATCCAAACCGTAAATGCAAACCCTAACCTAACCCAAACCTTTAATCTTAACCCAAACCCTATCAAACCGAAAATCCTAAACCTAGATCCCGCCGGAGTATCGATGGTAGAAGATCCGGCTGAGGTGAAGAAGAGGGAAATAGAAGAGGAAAAAGATCTGATGCATCCAAACAGAAACCAAAACCCAAACTTGAACCCAAATCCTAAAGTGCAACCCTAAGCATGGATGGCAGAAGATTCGGGTAAGAGGCAAGGGAGGAGAGCAAAAAGCCGTGATGGAGCGGAACAAAAACCCTAATCCTAACCCAAATCCAAGTCCTAATCCAGAGCCAAATCCTAAACCCTAACCCTAGTGTACATAATGGTGTCAATAGTTATCATTCAAAAGGTTTTCATAGGATCCTCTATCCAAGGACTTGTTAAGCACCCTTAATTTTGCAATAACTTCGGTTTATTCTTAACCAAAAATTTTGACATGCTTTTTGATGTTAATCCATTTGTGAAGTTGCCATTGTATCAGTAGAGAAGGCTATATTAATGTTTTGCATATGAGAACTCTACTAGCCACCCTTTCCTTATGTCTTGTTTTGAGGAAATTCTAGTTTTGAGTGCAGAAAAAAGTGTCCAAGAGTGACCTGATAAGCAATCTGAGATGATAACAACTTATATGACAATACTTGTGCCCATAGTTTCATTTTCTTCTGTATTGTCCTTCATTTGTGTAGTTAGAACTGCCGTTTTCAACAAGGGAGATTTAATATCCAAAATGCGAAGCTAATACGTAATCAAATGATATGAGCATACATGCACCATTTCTCTGAAGTGTATCTGTTTGTGCTATCTTGCTCTGCAGAGTGTGGAAGAAGCGGAATGTCGTAGGTCATATGATTCTGCTGTTGAGGTTTACATGTCATCTTTTGATCGCACAAAACCGGCCGAGGAGGTAAAGTTAGAACATCATATCAGACAGGTACTAAACTTGCTGGTGGACATTACTCTTTAATAACTTTATATGTTTTAGGCTATTTTAAGAGAAGCGCATGAAGATGCTGTTCAAAAATCACTTGCAGCATTTAATGCTAGTGCTGTGGGGTCTGGCACAGCACGCATGAACTATGAAAGGCTTCTTCACAACTTCTTTAGAAAGGCATATGAGGTGAGTGTTCTTCGGCCATGCTGTTAACCATCTCATCTGTTCACTTATTCATGCCCTGCAAGCAACCTATGATGGAACTTTATCTATACTTAAATTTTGTAGCATGCTCTTGTTGATGTCTGTGCTGTACCTATTTAAAGGAAGTGTCTTTTTTTAGTCTGTTTTCATTTTGTTGGCATGTCTACTCAGCGACTTTTGTAACTTGTGTTCTAAGATCCAAGGAATGATGGGTTTGATGCTTTTCGCCTAACCTGTATTGTGATACTGAAATTGCCTGAATTTCTGGTTTTGGTAAAACACATGTAGGTATCTTTTGGTTTAACCAGGAATGGAATAATCAGAACATACAGTTCCCTTGTTTTTGCGTTTGATGCTTGTGATGATATAACCTGCAACATTTATGGTAGTGAAATTCATAGATTTTTGGCTGCAATTGGTGTCTGCTTTATGGTCGTTCGATGTTGCAGCCATAATCTTCACTTGAAGCAAAATTCAAATGTTATATAAAATTCTAGTTTTTTTTCCTGAACTGTGGAATACTTTGTTCATCAAAGCTCATTCATCGGCATATGTAATACCTTCTTCGCATTCTTCTGCAATGTCATGACTGCTGTCTTTATCTGTCTTCCATTGCTCTGTGTGATATGGACAGATATTTTGTCTTTGATGTAGGAGAAAAGCTCAACCCAATTCTAGACAGTTGAAACACTTAAATTGTTGCCTATACGAAATCTTACATGTTGTTTAGATCCTCAAAGAGCCACCATTTATAAACTGCTTTCACATAAACTAGGTTGTCTTGGGGTTCTTGGTTATCTTGGGCTTGTGTTATTCCAAGTGTTTTTGATAGCTCACTTCCTTTCCCCCTATTATTTGGCTCAAGATTATACAATAGATTTATTACTTTATAAAGAAAAAGGCTCTGTGCCAGTCTATCGAATTAACCTTCTTTGATGTCCAACTTGGTGACGTAACCTGTGATACAATTGGTGAAAGATTTCCAGTATTTTGGTTCGTTTCATTAACAGGACCTTGTCATGGTGAAAGATTTCCAGTATTTTGGTTCGTCTCATTAACAGGACCTTGTCACCGTATTTATCTGTGCCTTGAGTCTTGACTATGGCATTTAGAAGTGGCTGCTAATGCAATCATTGATGCTTCTGTATGACTTCTTGAAGCTGATGTATTCCACACTTATAAACACGAACAGTCATCATGGCACACAACAACAACACAACTTGCAGCCATCCAGTCATGTACACAGGAACAATTATGGTTGTGAAGGCACACAATTCTGTGCCTTGGTACCTTAGCAAGGTGTATGGAAGGCATGCTTTTGAGCACCCCGGTGAAGTTGTCCTGCCCTTTGGAAGGCAAGACACCAAGGTTGCACCTTAGGCACACCTTATGGCATGCGTTTGACAGCAACTTAGCTTCCATGATTAATTCATTCTGCAATGGTAATAATATAATTTTCTCTTACACCTGTCTGAAACGTGGTTTAACAAATGAATAGGAGATGAAGAAAAACAGAATTTAATTGGGAACCACATGTTCTGGTCAGGCAATACAAGTTGATTCTACTTAGTTTTGCAGCTTGTGAAGGCATCCAATAATATAGTTTTTTTTATTTATTTTTTTGATCCCCAAGGTAATTCCCATGGCATCAGTGACAGTCTATGAAGCACCTACCTTTGTTTTAATTCTTTTGGACTAACCATAGTCCACCTAGGACTTAGGCTGCCAGACCTGGTATTGTTTCTGAAATACGGCTATCTAGGTATTTGCAGAAATCCCTGGAATTAGTAGGTCTTGCAGGAACCTTAGAAAACTTTGAACCCCAGCTACAAGATTATCTAATTTGCTGAAAACTTTGCCAATGAGTCTTAAAATATTTTCACCAAAAGTTTTTTTGGTGAGTTTTCTTGACTTCTTAAAATGGCATGCTTTTATGAACTTTTTGGGACATTTCTGTATAACTATACTTTTGGATCTTATTATCATTCTCAAAGTTTATAATTTCATTTACCTATTTATAATAATTTACAGTTATTTTTTCTTCATTTTTTAAACTTTAGCTTTTTCTGAATTACAAATATTGGCTGCTTGGTGAATTAACTCCAACTTCGGATGGTGTACATAATAAATTGAAATGTTGTATGCATGTCTGTTTTTGATGAAGGGGATAGTCTCCGTATGGCTGTGATGTAATCTGATATGTGTATTTATGGGGCTTTTAACTCTTCATAGCTCATATGGAATGTTGAATAATTTCTATAGCTTTGTCTCATGTTGGCTTATTTGTTCAATAGTGTTTAAATTAGATATAGCTCTATTAGGATATGAACGACCTCCTTAGTCTCTTAATGCAAAATATAAAATCTATCTAGGGTTTTAATAAACTGAAGATCATCAGGGTAAGTCCTCGTGAATATGTTTGGTATACTTCCATTTTTTAATTAAATGACTTCATTAGACTAGTTAGTATGACTTTAATCCTTTTAGTGGTGCAACTCCACCAAGCCATCTTTAATATAACCTGCATGACACTGAGTATATATCAGTAGGAGATGTACGCATCCTATCATCTGTCTATTTCTTTGTTTCATTATTACTAGCAGCAACTTCTATTCTTGCTGTTTTTATCTGTTGCTTTCTGATATTTCTTTGCATACTTTACAGAGGCACATACAGTATATATTAAATATGTGTGTATCTATGTGTTTCTATATGAGTGGGAATTTGGGATGACCTAGGAGCTCAAAATTTTAATGGGCCTAATTGCCCCTTTTGCTCCCTACATTGACACTTGTGCATGTTATATCATCTCTTGCTATTTGCCCATTTCTGCAAGTCACTGTTGGTGTTCTTCACCTTCCAAGATATTGCCCATGCCTACCCTGCTGTGATCAGCATTTAGCTGCCTCCACCCACCACCATTTGTGACACCCATAAGCATTCTTTTAGAATGAACCTTGACCACCATTGATAAGTGCAATATTTGGGGGTCAATTAAGGAGTGTTGTGAAGGCCACAGGCAACAAGGCTTCAGCTACAGTTCAGCCCTTCTGCTCCATCTTGATATTTTTTCTGAAGCTGTTCATACTATTGAAGATGCACTTCATTGTTTCTGCTCCAGAAACTGTTGAAGGATACAAAACTTCAGCTGGCAAGGCTGCGGTGGTCAGTGCTAGCAAGTCTATAAAAATACAGACGCTTTCCAAGATATTAATACTTTATTTGATGAGGTTTAGCTATGGAAGCAAAGGAAGCACAAAATTGCACAAGCCTGCCGGTTCCCCTTGAGCTGGTACTTGGCTGTGAGTTACTTGTCTCTCCATCATTAGAGAGCCGGAAGTATGAGTTGGTGGTCACCATCACACACCATGGTAGAGAACCCTCTAAAGGTCAAAGAAATAATTTATTAATGAGATCCCATCTCTTTAAATAGATAAAAAATAAGTATGTAAGGAAAGAAGTATATAACTTGAAAAGCAAGTACATACCATGTTTAGAGATATACTAGGTTTAGAGACATACTATATATGTCCTTCCTATATAAGAATTTATTAAATAAGTATAATTCTAACACTCTCCCTCAAGCTGGAGCATATATGTCAAATATGCCTAGTTTGTTACATAGAGTTGAAAACACCAAAAGACAGAGACAGTCAAAATATCAGCTAACTGCTTGGATGATGGAGTGAATGGTGTTATGATGATCTTGTTCATCACAACATCTGTTTGAGGGTATCTAAGATTTGTTTAGCTGTCTTCTGGAACATGATATAACACAACAATCACTAGCCAGCCAATCGTCATAGATAGGATCTTTGAAATTTGGAAGATCTTCAGTTATGTGTCACGCTTTTCGTTGGGCATTACTAAATAGTTTGAACTATGGAATGCCGTACCGGGCCGAACCGTCTGGTACGGGCGGGCTAAACCGTCCCGACGGGGAACCGAGACGGTTCTGGCATGCGAAACGGCACATGCTGGTATCGGGGAAGAAAAAGAGAGAAAGAGAGAAATAGAGAGAGGGAGGGAGGGAGGAAGAAAAGAGGAGGAAATCTGCCGGAGGGGCTGTCGAAGGGCAGCCGTGGCCGTCGGGCGGCGAAAAGTCTCCACAGCTCCGCGCGGGAACAGGGGCAATCTGTCCCTATTTCTCGGGGCTTTTTTTAAAAAAACTTTCAAA